>PVIU01003374.1:0-146858 GCA_004026605.1 Ondatra zibethicus | reverse complement strand
TTAAAACTCTTAAAGCAAATGATAAAGGAGAGTAGAATAAATGATTACGGGACACACATACTAGAACAGTGTTTCTCAACCTGTGGATTTCAACCCCATTGGGCATCAAATGACCCTTTCACAGGGCTTGCATAACAGATGTCCTGCATATTAGATATTTACGTTATGATTCATAACAGTAGAAAATTACAGTTATGAAGTAGCCGAGAAATAATTTTATGTTTGGCAGTCCGCACAACATGAGGAACTGTATTAAAGGGTCACAGCATTAGGAAGGTTAAGAACCACTGTATTAGAACTTGAGTCAATCTCAAAATGTGGGTCTAAGTGTTTGTTTAAAGAAAATAGCTGAACATAGCAATTAGTGTAAATAGACTTATAGTACCACGCACATAAAGAATGCATACTTAGCATGAAATGTGAACATTTAAAGAATTGGAATACCAATATTATCAAATAGACAGCAAAATAAATATATTCTCAAAATATGGTCCTGGATTAGGAATGAATAATCTGTCCGATGAATGGAGGTTGGATAATGATAATTGTGAAAATGCAAACTATAACCACAGCAACATATCACCTTGAAACTGTTAGCGTGGTTATTACCAAAAAGTCGAAAGAGAATGAGAGTAAAAGTGAAGTTTTATCTCATACCTTATTAAAGATGAACTCAAAACTAGATGTAAACACAGCAGTTGAAGTTTGTGACAATTGTTGTGGACAGTGGTTTTTTTTTTGTTTGTTTGTTTTTTGTTAATGATATGGTCCTGAAAATATAGGCTACCAAACCAAAGCTTTCACAGAGCAAAGGAAACAATTTACCAGAGAGAAGAGACAGCCTGTAACTGGGGAGAAAGTATATATAAGCCACAGATCTCACAGGGAATTGATAAGTATCCATAATATTTAAGAAGTCTAAACAACATTTCTGCAAGAAAACTAAATGAGCAAAGGACTTGATTAGACTTCTCAGATGAAACCATACAAATAGTTACTTTATGAAAAAAATGTTCCTAGTCATTTTGGAAATAAATGCAAATTCCAACGACAACAGCATATCACATATCACCTTGAAGCTGTGAGAACGGTTATTACAGAAGATGAAAGATAGGAATGCTGGGGCGGATGCAGAGAAAGGGGACTCCTGTGCACTGTAGGTGGGGATATAAATTAGTGGAATTGTTTTGAGCCTAGTATGAAGGTTCCTCAGAAAATGAAACTAGAATTATCTTACGATTCAGTAATTGCCCTTTTGTCTATACATCCCAAAGAATTGAAGTCAGTATGTTGCAGAAATATCTCCACTTCCATTTCTAGTTCACTGCAGCACTGTTGACAGTAGTCAAGAATGGAAGCAACCTAAGTGTTCAACACCTGCTGTATGGAAAAGAAAATGAACACCTAGCATACACATACATGCATATACACATGCATGCACACGCGGACACCAGGAATTTTATTCAGCTGTAAAGTGAAACTGTCATTGATAACAACATGAGTGGACCTGGGATCTAAAGAAGCTGATCCTCCGGATGTCAAGAGTAGAGTGGTGCTTCCTGGTCTTGGTTGAGTATTTGTGGGGGATATATCGAGATGTTGACCAAAGGGACAGAGTTTTGAACAAGAGGGATCAATTTTTCAGATGTATTATTGGTATGATGAATATAATGCTTAAAACTTTAACATTGCTAAAAGGACAAATTTTAAATGTCACTAAAAGACATTTAAATGAGAAACACGTTAATTAGCTTGATATAGTTGTTCCACAGTGCTTATATACATCAAAACATGCCATTTTACCCATAAATGTGGTTCTTTACCAATTAAAAGTAAAATATTAAAACAATATTCACATCTAAAAAACCACATTCTTCCTAAGGTAGTGTGCAGATTTACTGTGTGTTTGTATGTGTGTGGTTTACGTATGTGTTCATGTGGACCTGTACATATGTGTACCAGTGTACGTGCTAAAAGTCAGAGGTTGATGTCAGGCATCTTCCTTTGTCGCTCACTACCTGTGAGATAAGGTTTCTCACTGAACCTGTAACCCACTGTTTCTGCCAGGCTGGCCAGTGAACTCTAGGGATTTGCTTGTCTCTGTGCCCTCTTCCCCAGCTCTGGGGCTGTAGACTGCCCATGTTTAGGTTTTTGCAGGTACCGGTAATCAAACTCAAGTCTTCATGCCTTCTCTCTTGCTCCATTGTAGTGTTAAAGAGATATATTTAAGTGGGTATTTTAATAGAAGATTTTAAACTTTCTTGAAATTTTTTTTGTGTGTATGTGAGTGATTCTTCGAAGTGGTGTGGTGGATAGGTTTAATTAAGTGGATTGAGATCATTGCATTATTAAAAAAAAAAAAGGAAAAGAAAAAAGCCCCAGATGTGTGCTTTTGTGTAGGTATGAACTGAGAGGGTTTGGAACCAGATACCAGCTGGGTGTTGTTCCTTAGTCACTATGATTACAAGTGCAGGACCCACCCATGACTAGCTCAATAGAGGCCTGAGTCTCAGTAGTTTTCCCTGAGGTAATACCTGCTTCTGATAAAGACCACAAACTGAGACTACCCAAGTACCAATCAGGAATGGACCATACAAAAAAAGATTCCTAATGTTCCCACCGTGTAGATAGGATCACTTGCAAGTACACACCCATCGCTTTTCACTGGGACACCCCTAGACAAATGTCAACCAATCAGGGGGCCTAAATCTTGAAACCCCACACCTTGCTAATGTAACTTTTCTAGTTTTTGCCTTTAAATAATGCCCTCTAGAAGGGCAGGGTACCTCTTCTTGCCACTGCTGCACCAGTTGCTGTGATGAGGTTCCTGCTGGCTTGTTTTGTGCACACAATAAACCTTGCTTTCGTTTTGGTGAGTTGGTCCCCATGGTGGTCTTTGGGGTCCCCATGGGCTAGGCACAACACAAGTAAATTAGCTTCCCTTAACCTCTTTCCTTGCTCATAAAAATGGGAGCAGGGCAAGAGTGTACCTCATTGGTAGAGCACCATAAGACCCCAAATTCCACCCTTTGTCTTTACTTATTTATTCATTATTTTACTCATTCTTTACTTCATTTATTCAGTAAATACTTGAATATTTTATTGTGTGATGATTTGGTTGTCTATTGCTGTGTAACAGATCACCCCAAAGTTGGTGTCTACAATGACAAATTTATATTTCATTTTCCTGGCCAAGGATTAGGCGGGGCTCATCAAAATGGTTTAGGCAGAGCTCATCGGAATGGCTTTCTGCTCTATGTGCCTGTCACTTAACAGGTGGGCGCCTTGCAGAGCAAATGACTCTTACGTTTGCTACCTTGATGGACATGGGTGGAAAATTAAGCTGAGGTTATCAACTGGAGTACCTGCCTTTGGCCTCTCCAACGTGGGAAAATTAGGATGGCCATGCCTTGTAGATGTGAGATTTGCAGGCCTCCAAAAGAGTGCCCAAAGAGACAGGAATTAGAAACTTTCACACCTGGACCAGAAATAGTGCATGTTCTTTAGGTTGCAATGGTCACTACATTTCTAAGCTTTAAAAAGTGGGGAAACAACCTCCCTACCTCTTCATGGGGGAAAGTCAAAGTGTTTATGAGTCTCTTTAATACAGTACTTTCTATGTGTATGGTGCCATTACAGGGGCGATAGAGTTGCAGCAGTAAAGAAAATGTGATAGGCTCTTGGATGACTGAGAAAGTTCACAGAAAATAGGTGTACTATATTAGCAAGTGCTATGGGGAGAGATAATAGAGGAAAGGAGTGTGCAGGAGGAGGTGGCTGGAGGGAGGTTGTGAAAACTGGAGTGAGGTGACGACCTGCAAGAGGTGAGGTGCAGCTGTGAACCACATGATTTGAGTACATACCTACAATGTAAAAGCCCAACCAGGACAGTCAGTTGCCAGAACAGAAAGAGTGGGACGAGTGGAGAGCTTTGAGGTAGCCAGGATTCAGCTGGAGTCAGTTTGGGCTCAAAGCTCATCATCACTCTTTTGTTTTTGAGGCAAGGTCTCACTAGGGAGCCCTGCCTGACTTGGGACTCAACTGTGTAGACCAGGATGGCTTCAAACTCAGAATTCTGCATGCCTCTACCTCCCGAGTGCTTCAATTAAAGACATGCACCACCATACCTCCATCTTAAATTTTGAAGATAAAATAGATTAACTAAGACAATGCCTGGAACTTGGTCTGGGTCATGGTAAGTGCTTGCCCCAATACCTTGTGATCCATTGACCCTAAATGTGGGAGCATTCCAGACCCTCCTTGTTGTCCTGCCTACTTCTCAATCACAGCTGCTTCTCTGACACTGGAGTGTGTACACTCTGATCAGAAACAGCAGCGAGATCCCAAGGGGAAAATTTAATAAAGTCCTGTTGTTGTACAGGTGGATCCTGCCTTTTCTGTATCAGCTTTAGGAAGGTAGATGGACTTTGCCCTGGTAGATATGCTGATGCAGAAGAATTGACTCTGCTTTGTAAGTGCACACCTTGGGTGATTCTTTTTTTTTTAATTTTTAATTTACTCTTTTATGTATATGAGTAATTTACAATGCATGTATGTCTATACATTACTAACATGGCTTATGCCCACAGAGGCAGAAGACGGCATCAGCTCTCTGGGTGTTGGAGTTGCAGATCCCTGTAAGATGCCATGTGGTGCTGAAAAATCAAACCCAGTCCTCTAGAGGTGCAGCTGGTGATTTTAACTCCTGAGTCTTCTCTCTAGGCCCCTTGTACATGATTCTTAAAAGAACAGCTTTTGTTTGAACTGATCTTCAAAGCATTGTCATTCATAACTAGCAAGAACAGCTTGCAAGTGGGAAAGAAGTATAGTTGCTTCTATACAGACATGGCTCGCCATCAAGAACATCAAGAAGATGCAAATTTGAACACTTATGAAGAAGCCTTTCCTATCACTTCCACTAGCAAACATCTTAGAAACTAATATTGACAGGGATGTGAGGAACAAAACCTAAGGCTTTGTTGCATTTTTTTTGTTTGTTTGTTTGTTTGTTTTTTATCACTGCCTGTTTAGAAGAATCCTCAAAATATACATACCCTTTGACCTAGAAATTCCTCTCAGGGTTTTTCCTGAAAAATTAAATCTAAAGCTAAAAGATACCCACAGCAATAAAAAGTAGTAGACTATAATAACATGTTATGTGGCGCCTCAGATAGTTGGAGACTATACGCAACAAATTTTGCTGTATTCATTAAATTTGTTAAATGAGAAGATTATGTAGGGTTATTTTTGTTTTTGGAGACAGGGTCTTGCTCTGCAGATCTACCTGACCTGGAATTTTCTCTGAAGACTAGTGTTCTGAGAGTTAAGGCGGTCAGATGCTTAAAGGAAATCCCCCGCTAGCCGAGAAATGAGAAATAGGCATTTATTAAAGGGTACACTCACAAATCAGAATTCTCTGCTTGACCGGTTGAATCACGCAACCCAAAGGAGCAGCCGACGGGGCACGGAACAAGGGGAAGGAGAGTGAAGGGGTGCAAGCACTCTAGGCGTCCCCATAAATAGTAAGAGAGGCCACACCCCAGTATGCCTGCTAATACAAGCTGTAATACTTCCTACAGCACCTCCCCCTCTTCTTTAAATAAGAGTTCTAAGCTTAATACAAAATTATATACAGTAAGAACAAATATCCTATTTTAACTAGCTTAAGTCTTGTATAATAAATAACTTGGCCAAGTCATGAAAGGAAAGTAACTACACTTATTTAGTCTTCAACCTCATGAAAGATCTGAGAAGGGAAATAATGTTACTTGAGTGAGCAGGAAGTGTAATCAAGCAACTTCCAAAACGTGCAACAAATGACAGAGACAATTGGCTACCTGGACAATCACCCAAAGTCTCATTTGCAACATTGAGGCAACCAACTTTGGCTAAGGCCTAAAATAACTAACAGACTATTTTTAAAGGCAAGAAATTTTTTAAAACCGTCTTACCCTGTCGGCAAGATTTGACAGTCCTGTTTATTCATTCTCGGATACTATGTATTTTGTCAGTGGTTGAGGTATGGACAGTTCCTTGCCCAAAGGCCGGTTTGCCAAGAAACAAGCTCCAAGTGGAGTGTCTTTGGTGCTCAACATTCTCTCGGGAATAGATGGGAGCTGCCAGGAGCAATTATGTCTCACTTCAATAGAACTCTCAGTTATTTAAATGTCATTTTTTACAGTTCTTTGAAATGGTTGAAGATTATCTATTTATGCATAATAAAATATCTATGTATCTAAAGAACCTGATTAGTCTAACTATAAGTATGACAAACATAGATGCCTATTGATCTATAATTCTTAACACCTATATAACTTAAAGACTAAGACAATAAACGACCTTGCAATAAATGAGGACAATGACCTCCAAATGTAAACAATGTATAAGTATCTTGATCAGAGGTAGAAATGTACACTGCAATATGGTAAATATATATATCAATACATAAACAATGTTTTAAACAGCTAGAAGCATACATGTATACAATATTCAATATAATTTAACTTTGTAGCAATATACAAGAATCTATACCAATGTAATTGTCTAAAAACAATAACTCACAAATACCAATCTATTATCCCATCATCCAATTATCCCTCTTTTTCTTTGTTTTCAAAAAGATCCCTGAGCTTATAAAATTCCTCCCCCAACCCTCAACCGTATACCAATTATAATTAACCCCTAAATGACGTCCCTGAGTCTGAGGGCAAAGTTTGCTGGGAGAGGGGACGTAGTCCTCTAAAATTGCTTACAGCTGTCATGGGGGTGACGTTCTTTCTAGGGGATCCTGTGAAAGTAAAATGATGGTTAAATTCCAAGATTAATGTCTGGTAAGATTGTAAATAGTCTCTGAGTATTTTGTGGAGGTCTGGCCAGAATGTTGTAAAAGAGGTGCACCATTTTAGCTAACCAAGTTGGAACCGTCTTGTGCAGCTGGTACCCAAAACAGGTTTTGGAGTAGCTCTGTCAGTATCATGACGTCATATCAACCAGGTGGAGTTGTTGTTGTGGGGCCCCATCTTCTTCCTGGAAACTTCAGAGATTACTGCAGGAAAATTTATTACTCATTGTGGAAAACTTAAGCACTGTTTATATAGACATATACAGACATATATTCAACGAAAGGTATGATAAAGACAAAAATAGGTATGAAGAAAAGTAAAATTTTTTCTAAATTCTTTTTTCTTTCTGTCCCATATCATGGCTCCTGACATGAGACAGAAACTCTGAATTTTTATTTTAACAACATGCTTGGATTTAGAGAGGGACAGAGCCAGTGTCCAACTCCAAAGCCAGCTCTATATATTCTCCGCTTGACGGTTGAATCACGTGACCCAAAGGAGCAGCCTTCTGGGAAGGAAAGGGGCGCCTGCATGCTCAGCTTCCCCGTAAATAGTAAGAGAGGCCACGCCCTAGTAGACGTACTAATACAAGCTGTAATACTTCCTACAGCTGACTGGTCTGGCCAGGTTTGAGATATCATACCAGCTTTCCTTTTTTAAAAAATTTTTTTTATGTCTTTATTTAGTTGCTGTGTGTTCTTTGTAAGTCATAGTATAGTAGAATAAATAAAAATGGGAAAAAGTTGAAACCAAAGTTAAAATAATGTAGAAGCTTATTGCAGTTGGAGAAGATCCAAAAGAAGCATTCACAACTTAAATGTGGCTTAAGTTGTTGGCAGGACTAGCTCATTGGTTATTATTCTGTTACTCTTGCTTTAGCATTACAGCTGGCTCTGTGTCTGGATTCTGCATTTGCACGTTTAACCAAGCTTGAGTGGAAAAATTGTGTCTGTGTTGAACATGTACAGACTTCTGGCCATTATTCTCTCAAAATATTTTGTAACAGCTGTGTTCCAGCATTTGCATTGTTCTAATTGGAGAATGTAGGAGTTTTCTATACAAATATTATACTGTTATAGGAAGGACTTGGGTGTTACTTTTGGTATCCTTTGGAGTTCTGGAACTAATTGCCCAGAGACATTAAGGGACAGTTTTGTTTATAGAATTAAAAACAAAGATCTGACCAAGAAAATCCTTAACCCCCCTCCAGAATTGGATTTTGGTTTACTGTTTAGAGTCCATGATCTTTGTGATCTTATTCTGGATTAAGGACCCAAGATAAAGATAGCCTTATCTTTTTCCCTTGTGGGGAGGCAGCATTTAATTGAAAAATATTTTTGTTTCTTCCCAATATTTGAGTCTCCGATTTTATGATTGTTTACAAAATGGTGGTTATGTTTTTATTATTTCTTATTTTATAGCTTAATATCCTCATAAAAATATACTTGTTTCTTCTTTTCTAGCTGTTTGTTCATACAGGAAAAATTAAACATAAAAATAACAAAAGGAGTTCTGTAGACACCTCAGAAGGCGTCTATTTCATGTTTCAGGTACAGCAGCTTATCACAGTACAGATTTAGTCTTTCTGGAAGTCAGAAGTCTGAGACATGGCTCACCAGGTCCAGGTGGAGACTGTTCTTATGGGTTGGATTCCTCTTAAAGCTGTAGATTCTGGAGGCTGACTCATTTCTGGATCAGTGACCCCTTTCCATCTTCAGTGCTATCCATGGTTGCTAGAGACATCTTCCTCCATCCCTTCCATCTCTAAGGGCCCTGGTACTTATATTGGAGCCACCTTGATAACCCAGGATGACACATGCCCTTTAAAGTCATATGATAAACAGCTTGATTTCATCAGTTAACATTTATTCATTTTTGCCATTTAAGGATTGGAGTGGGAACATCTCTGAGGAGCAATTATTCTGCCTAGCAGAGCAACCAAAAGTGTTTTTTGTTTGTTTTGCTTTTTGAAGTAGTATGAATTCACAGATTTCCTCACCCTTGCCATGCACGTGTGCATGTTGGGGACTAAACTCAAGGCTTTGTATGTGCTAAGCTTCTTCCACTAAGCCATATCCTCAGCACTAAATGTGGATTTTTGATGTATTTGAATTACTTGCTCATCCTTACAAAAATTCTGTTTTCTCCCCTCAATAGTGGGAAAGCATATTCTGGTTGGTTCCCTTGGATGTGGTTATTGTTGTCTTTGGTCCCTTCCTTCCTCTTGAGTATGAAAAGATGTCTGGAGTCATCTTGTAAGCTCCTGTCCCAAGTCTGCCATTAGTCATTCTCTCTTGTGAGACGAACTTCCTTAGTGCTCCACAGCTACTTTGAAGAGATGTTAAGTAGAGAGCGATGGATCTGCCTTTCTAGAGGTCTGCAGCGTTAGTGTCAGGGTGTAGGCGATTCTGTTTTAGGTACTAATCTTTGGGACCACAGAAAAAACACACTTTTGGTGGGAAATGGTCGAGAACACACTATGGATGGCAGCAGGACATTGATGCTGGCTCTTCTCAGTGGAAGGAAGGAAACGGCAAAGTGTAAGTGCATGTGGATAGCTCAGATTCAGATTTACAGTGACTCTAACTTTGTTCTTGTTTGTATTTCTTTTCTATTGTGTTGAAAGTCCTGGATCTAATGACGTTAATACCTCTTCATTTAATAAATACATATTATGTATGTACATGCACTTTAGAATACCATTACTAGTATTATTTATTTATTATTTATGATACACTTACTTCAAGCAGTTTAATATGTTTTGTGTTCCCCTTTGCCTGTGGAGATATACCTCAGTGAGGGTATTCTCATCAGTCCACTCTCAGGTTACTGAAACAGTTTCTATTTGCTCAACCTGTCAAAGTTAGGCAAAGTCAGGCTCATTGTGACTTTGTTTGCTGTATTTTCAGTTTTAGGGGAACTTTAAAGGAGATAATTGTGTAAAATTTTAAATGGTCACATCTGTAAAACTAGTTCTGCCTTTTCTTCTTTTTTTTTCTATCCAGCTCTCCTCTGTCTCACAGGCAGCCATTTAGTTTGTGTTATGGTGAAATATATGGCAGTATGTTTTTCTCTCTCATTCTCCTGGCTCTCCCTTCCTCAACATCTACATTAATACATTCTGGAGATTACTCTGGGACATCTTCAGAGAGACCTTGTTTCTTTTTCCATGCAGCGTAAGTGTTCTGTGGTGAGATTGTCCCACAGTGTATTCCTGTTGGTGCATGCCTGGGTTCTTTGCAGCCATCTGCTTTTCCAAATAGTCAATGTCACAGAATCAACCTCATAAGTACCTGCTGTAAGGTAGTAACAGCCTTACTCTGTATTGTTTTATTTTCCTGTCTTTTACAAAACTTTCTACCTGTTGTTGCAAGTTCTTTATGAGCACTGTGAAGGCCTTTGCTGGTTGATTACTTGTATTGTAGAATCTCAGTGAAAAAAGTTAAAAAGGATTTTAGAATCTCAGGGACAAGGAAAAAATCTCCTGGAAGCCCCTGTTGTCCTTGTGTTTAGGTGCCCTGTCAGAGTGCCCTCAGTTGGATAGCATGGACGGAATAACCAGCACTGTATTACACACAGCTTGATTATATTGTTGTCTTTACTTGTAATTGTGTTTTTAAAAATACTTTTTCTCTACTTTTCTCTTATTTTTTCTTTGTTTCAGGCTGTTTGGTTTTCTGGTTTTTCAGCAGTATAAGTAATACCATGTGTATAAAGACTTTTAAATTTGTGATGTTCTGAAAATTGGTTTTTGTAAAACTCTAAACGAGAACAAAGCCTGTATTTGTGAAACACAGTGATCAGCTTGTTCTCATCATAACTTGAAAAATGAAGTCGGTAAGAGATTGTCACCTTGAACTCTTTAGCAAGTAAATTACATTTTTCTTCTTTTTCTTGTGGTAGGACCTTAGAAATGAAGTTGAAAAGCTAAGGAATGAAGTGAATGGGAGAGAAAAGGTATTGGAGAAGCATTACAGGAGTCTGCTGAGCGAAACCAGTACAAAGCTCCACACTGCAGAGCAAGTGCTTGGATGTCTGACAGAAAGTGGAAGTCAGAAGAACCTGCTGCTTCAGGTAGGATGACATTTTTTCTTTTCATATGTCAGTCATTTTTCAATGCAGTAGTTTACTCTAAACTCTTGCAAGGACTATTTCTTTGAGACAGAGTCTCTTGTAACCATGGCTAGTCTCAGACTCACTTTGAGGCTGGGTTGACTGTGAGCCTCTGACTATCCTGCCCCCACCTTTGGTGTACTGGGATCCGAGGTGTATGCCAGTAGTGGCCCTCAGCAGAGTTCACCGCTGTCTGTGGTACTTAGAGCTTTTCTTATGTTTGTCCTGTTCCCTGGCTGGTAGGAAGGGAAATGCTTACCCAGGTCACATGATAAATGGCAATGCCCTAGCTGGATTTGCTCCTGTGCCCAGCCCACTCAGTGAAGGCAAGTACTTGGGCAGTAGTCCTTCCCTCCTTTGCCTGTTTCCTCTCCTGTTTAGTCTTGGAATTCCCTTCTTATTTGATCAATATATTGAATTTCTGAGATTCAACCCAGGTAACAGTGGTGGATTAAATCCAGGTATTTAATATCACTACCTACAACTGATACTTCATTGAAACCAGAGTGTAGAGGCAGGAAAGTGTATGTCCACAGGGCTATGTAGGAGAACTGTACAAAAGAAGCTGGGAGTTAACAAAATTTTTGATGTTACATGTGTTTGGACGAGTGGAACTGCACAAGGTTCAGCTTCACCACTGTGGCACATAATAGAGAACAGCCAACAAGAATCAAGCTGACTTAAGTTACAGCTCAAGAAAGACTCAGCAGACATAAGATGTGGCCAATGCCTTTGAAACAGGAGATTTAACCGAGATTTGAGGCAGGTCTAGGTGACCTTCTTCCTCTCCAGCAAGAGATCTCTGGAGAATGTAAAGCAGAGGAGTGCTGACCTGGGGGCCACGGGAGTCAGGTGAGTGAAGTGTGCAGACCCCAGCAGGGAGACACCTCCTCGAGGAGCAAAGGGTGAAAGATTCTGAAAGCTGACGATTCTTACAGCTGGTTTTCACCTGTCCATCTCCTAGGAAGTCTGCTTTGTTCTGTCCATTTCCACACTCACTGAGTTTCTGAGCACTTTAATATTTAAAAGGTGAGTGGCCTAAGTTCATCAAAAGGGAGAAAATGTTGAAGAGGCAAGTCAAAGGCTTAAGAGAATGAAGGTACATAGAAATTGGGACAGGTGGCTCATGCCTGTAATCCTAGCACTTGGAAGGCTGAGACAGGAGGGTCATGAGTGTGAGGACAGCCTGAGCTATAGAATGAGACCTTATCTAAAGGGTATGGGGGAGAGTTTGTAGTAGAAATGGCAACAATGAAAATTATATAGCTTTTTAAACCTACAAACATCTGACAACAAGACCATATAAAATAGGAAGTAAGATTGGGATCCATGGGGATGGCTCAGTGGGCATAAGTACTTGTCATAGAAGTCTGATGACCTGAGTTTGATTCCCAGAACCCACATAGAGGTGGAAGGAGAGAACTTACTCCATATAGCTGTTCTCTGACCTCCACTAGTGCTGCTATGGCACACATGCTGTGATACACACACTCAAAACACCCACACGCGCGCGCGCACACACACACACAGAGGAGGGAGATGGAGAGAGAATGAGAATAAAGGTCAGAATCTAATACAAATAAAGATATCTAGAAAAGAAAAATGGCCTATTGGAAATTCAATATATGATTGCTGACTTAAACATTTTCAGCACTAGAGTTAGAAAGTTGAAGATAAAAGTTGTGTAAGTCTTCCACAAAACATAATTAAACAAGAAGATAGGGAAAAGGTAAAGATAAGAAAATTAGAGGCATGGTTCAAGAATTCCAAAATATGACTAACTGAAACTCCAGGAAGCAAAGCAGGCAAAGCAGGTCCAGGTATCAGGAGCCATGTCCCAGAATGGAAGGACAGCTGTCCCTGCACAAGTGATAAAGGAAGACCCATAGGCTGAGGTGAGGCACTGTGATATTTCAGAGCTTGGTGATTAAGAAAGGATCTGAAAGGATCCAGAGAGGGGAGGAACATAGACCATGCAGGAAGAACTGGGACTCAGAATGACATCAGAACTCCCAACAGCTGCTTTAAACTCTGAAGATATGGGGGTGATACTTTCAGACTTTAAGGAGAAATGATTTCCAGACTAGCATTCTGTCTTCATCTAGTCTGTTGGCCAGTGTGAGAGCAGAGCAAGGTTTTTTTCAGGTATGTGGTATCTTAAGTGTCTTGTATGCACTCTTCAGGAAGTTCTTGGCAGAAGAGCCATATAGACAATGGAATTAACGTTGGAGAGATAAAGGATCTAGAAAATAGTGGTTTCCCCAGGATGTGCTGAAGGGAAGTTCAGAGTGACAGCTGAGCTAAGTGTAGAGTCCAGGTTTGGGTCTTTGAGGGAGGGTGTCATCTGGGACTCTTCTGGGAAACTAGCGGAACGGATCTATTACAGATGCATTTGACCCTATTGGGAGTGATTTAATTTTTTTCTTAGAATTTGGAGAAAATTTGCAGTTTATAATAATTTTATGAACTAAATAGGCAAATAGAACAAACTAGTTACTAATTCCAACAGTTCAAAGAACTGAATGTGAATAGCAGTGTAATCACAAATGCGGCATTGCTCAGCAGTGTTTGTGTGGCTATAATGTAATGCAAATATTGTTTCAACTAGTTATAATACAGTTGTTAGGAAAGGCCTTGAGATGCAGATGATTTGTAAAAGAACTAAATCTCTATACTCCTGATTGGAGCCAGTTGGTAAAGTTGAAGTGTAAGAACTCAAGAACCACAAGAGTGAGAATGTCATGGTGACACCTGAAGACAGAGCAGAAGTCGCACCTAAGGAATTGCAACTTGGTTTTGCCTGGGAGTGAGCCTTTGGGGTGAGACCTGGGGAGAGGGGACTACTGTTCCCATGTTAAGCTTTCCAGTGTAGTTTGCTCGGTGAAAACATGAGAATAATGAAGGTGCAGTTGTGTCAGCACAATCCTAGAGAGGCAGTGTTGGCCGATTTCTAGTTCTTCCTATTACAGTTCAATGGGCTCTTACAGAGCATTGCCCATTTCTTTCTTTGTGGGTACAGAATTCTTTCTAAATGATTGGCATGTTAAATTAATTCTGTTCCATGCTCAGGAGGTAGATGCGGATCTTATCCCTTGCTTTCCTTCAAAGAGTGAACAAAACCCTGGCTTAGGAATCACCAGGTTGGGAATAGATATTGCACTTGAACTTGGCCAGAGACCAGAGATGCAGTCTCCCAGGCCTGTTGTATTATTGGATTCAGGCTTCTGAGGAGCCAGGGAAGAGAACTGCATTGTGTGTCATGAAGAAAGAGCCTCATGTATGAGCACACCTTAATGCTTATTTGCAGTCCCAGCCTTTTTTGCCTTGTGTATGTTAGTGGTTTTGTGTTTATAGTTTCAGAGGAGACTAAGACTTTGTTGGATGTAAATATGTAAGCTCTCTAATGACCTGGCATGTTGACTGGGTAAGAAATGGACCCAGGGGTCATGAAATGAGCAGTGTAAACCTAGGGATGGTACCAGCTCATTGGATGAGAGTATCTTATCCACAAAAGGACAGTCACTGTGGCTAGTAAAGGCAGTTCATGGACAGCCACCATCCTCGGTCACCTTGCTGGTATGCAGATGATATTGCAGCACAGCTGCGTAGTTGCCTAATGTTTGGGGATGATGGAACTATTTAGGGGACATAAGAACTTTGTGGCAAAATAAGATATCTTCCCTTAAAGAGTTTAAGAACTACACACACACACACACACACACATTTGTATATATATGTATGAATGTACGTGTGTGTGTGTGTGTGTGTGTGTGTGTGCGTGCATTGGATAAAAACTTTCTTATGATTAGTTTCATTTCCTTAGAATTCCAATGAAAAAGATTTGGAAGTAATACAGCAGAACTGTTATTTAATGACTGCAAAGGAGCTCAAGTTTGGGAACGATGGCTTAGTAACAAAAAAGTGTTCTCAGCAGTCACCAGGCAGCAAACTCATCTTCTCTAAGGCAAGCTTGAGTGCATTTGGGTGTCTACATGTGAATGTATTCATGTTACTTTCTGAAACTTATTTGATGACTCCTTTGATAGTGCCTTCTTACTGATAATTTAGCTTACAATGGGTTGGGCAGGGAGGCTTTGTCTAGCCATTCTGCAAATTATTATCCTTGTCTGGTCATTCTGGTTTGTTGTACACCTGATACCAAGAATTTCTAGCTTTTCTGGGAGAGGAATTGTGTATCTGCTCCATCAAGGATCCTCTCTTGAGAAATGTTGGATTCTAAGCAGTAGGGAAGTTGTCCTGATGAAATGCTGGCTGTTCCTCATCTGGTCCCCATTGTTGGTCTAGTCTCCTTTGCTCTTAACAGACTGTAGTGCTTGCCAATGCCTGAAAGCACTGTTGATGCTCTGTGTGCCTTTGTTTATGTCTGCCCATCTAACCCCTGAGTATCCCTGCAAACACCTGCCTAGGCTAACCGTTCTTGATCCCACAGCACTGCACTGGCCCCTCTTTTGTAGCACACATTCTTCCTCTAGTTGTTGTCCTTGGCTCCACCTCTGCTTCTCCTACCCTGCACCAGGTGAAGCACCATTGGCTGGTACTTCAGGGGTGGGAGTAGGTGCTTATCTCTGAATCCAGTGCTTAACCCTATACTTGGCTCTGGAAATGTGAGTTTAGTGATTACGTGAATGAATTATATGAATGAATATGGCAACCTGACCCACAAAAGAAGAGGTGTTAAGTGTAGGACAAGTCCTTTAAACCTTTTTTAAAATTAGGCAAATTAGTTCCGTGATGAATGGTTGATTGTGTCTTGTGGTTTTGTGAAAGGTGTTTCTCAAAATAATTAACAAACTGGACAGCATGGGCATCAGCCACCTGGACAGATGTAGGCACTTAGACTGGTGTAGAGCCGGAGGCTGCCCTGGGCCACCCCTGTGCAGTTATTCTATGTGGAGTGGACAGTTAAGGGCCCACAGCAGGAACCAAAGTGGCTACAGAGGTTACAGTGGATGGATTGGCCAGGATTTGTTTTCCATTAGGCACAGAAGTATTTTAGCAACCAGTGCCTTCATGGTGCTTCCTTGACAGACCATTCCTGGGCCTGACTGGATGAGCAGTGACCCTCCTATTGGCTCTGACAGCTGTGTTAGCACTTGGAGGTCCTCGTGAGAGTGTCAGCCTGGGTGAGAGGAGCCCGTGGGCTGACTGGGAATCTGGAGCCTGGAGCTTTTTCCTGTTTCTGTCATTCCACTTAGGACAAATGCAAGAACTAAGTCTCAGCCAAAGTTTGGTGTTTTGATTTGGACCAAACTTAGTGGAACTGTTGAGGTGCACACAGCCTGTAGTAAGTTAGTTGTTTTGAAACTAGATGGTTTAGGTCAGGTAGTATCCTGGTTAGTTTTATGTCAACTTGACACAAGTTAGAGTCATCTGAAAGGGCAAAGCCTCCATAAGATCCCACTGTAGGATGTTTTCTTAATCAGTGATTGATGGGGTAGTGCTCAGCCCATTGTGGGTGGTGCTATATCTGTGTTGCTGGTCCTAGAAGAGAGCAGGCTGAACAAGCCTTGGAGAACAGGCCAGTAAACAGCATCCCTCAATGGCCTCGGCTTCCAAGTTCCTGCCCTGTTTAAATTTCTGTCCTGGCTTCCTTCAGTGATGAACTATGATGTGGAAGTGGAAGCCAAAGAAACACTTTCCTCCCCAACTTGCTTTTGGTCATTGTGTTTCATTTCAGCAATAGAAACCCTAACTAAGATAAGTAGTTTAGAGGGATACATTTCTATGGATTTATATGATTTAGTTATTAAACTTTGCTGTTATAATAACATTTTAGTTATAATTAACTGGACAAAACATTTATAATTGTATAAAGCTGGTTGAATATTTTAATATTTATTACATTTATTTATTTTGTGCTGCGTGGTATCTGTCCCTCATATAACCATGGGTATCAAGACATTGCATGGGCATTTGGTAGTATCCACATATTAGCAATTTTTAAACTATTCTTCAAAAATGCTGAAGTATTTGGCAAAGGTTTTAATCTGTTGTGCAGGGCTAATTGCAGATTGCAGACAAGGAAGTATAAATTACATTTCAGAATTGTAAATTTCTGGGTGTCAATTTAGGAACTCCCAATTGTTGCAGCCTTACTGTCTTTGCTTTGTTCCAGTGGTTCTCACTCTTCCTAATGCTGCGACCCTTTAACACAGTTCCTCATGATGTGACCCCCAGCCACAGAATGATTTTCATTGCTACTTCATAGCTGCAATTTTGGTATTGTTATGAATCGTGATGTAAATACCTGTGTTTTCCGATGGTCCTAGATGACCACTGTTAAAGAGTTTGGTTGAGAATCACTGCTCTATTCCCTCAAGAAACGTTTGCTTTTCAAATGGTTGTTCTTTCTGTGTAGAAAATGTGGATTTCTTTTGCTGTACCCTTGGCCATTTTGTGTTGATTTAGGATTTATCTTCTGCCCATTTTTACAAAAGGCTCAAGGCTGTGATGTTGTTTGTGTTCCTGCTGAGCACTGTGTAGTCCTGAGAATTAATGCTTCGGTACTGACGGAGCTGAAGAAAAGTGTGTGAAGCTCCCTGGCTATATGTAACTTGTCACAGCTGTGGTTTCCAACTTGGCTGACGTGGTTTGGAGATGCGGCTGCGTTTTGTTGAGTGTTCAAATAAATGTCTTTGTTGCAGTGTTGTGACACAGCTGATGAAATAGGCCCCATCCATCTACCAGGTCGCCACATTCCCTGATTAGCAGAAGTGATGCATTAAGCCTTCTCTTTACTGGTCTGCTGTTTCTTCAGATTGTTATCTGCACTGCACACATTTCCTTCAAGTCCTTAAGGAACAGGTAGCAGAGCAGAAACTGCCCCCTGCCCTTGTTGGGTACAGAATGTCAGTCATACTACTTAGGATCTCTGGCCTTTGACAAGTCACCAGATCTCTTTGAGATGTCACAGATTCTAATCTGTTCTTTTGAGGGGATAAGGACTAATGGAGGCACACTCATAAGTTTCCTCTAGTTTGCATGCTCCAGAAGCCAATGTAGAGTAGTCTGAGTTCAGTGGCCATGAGGAACAACTTTGGGGACAACCTGGAGGTTCTCACAAACACTAGTTGGGATGCTCTGGAGAAATGGAGAGAGTGCCATGGACTTTGAAGACAAAGATCTTGGACTTTGACCTCTGTCTTTGGCTTAATGTAGACCTGGTCACTCCTAAATGGTTGTGTGATATCTCCCTCTAAATCTTAGAATACCCAAGAGAGAATTGTGCTGGTTGAGCACAGCCCCAGGGCCTTGCTCACAAAGGAGCAGTGTTGACCTGTGCACTGCTGTGTCTCAGGGGCATTCTGGTCAGGCAGGAGAACAGTGGTGAACAGGGCGATCACTCCTAAGCCTGTGGAGGATGCAGTGCAAAGCCACACATGGAGATGTGTGCCAAGTTCAGTGCCAGGTCTCTGTGTTGGGAGACCTCCTGTTGAACTGTTCCATGTTTGGAGATGCTGGTGGAGAGGGTTGGTGGCACCTGCTCAGCAGGTGGGTCTTACTGCTCACCAACCCTAGGCAGCCTAGCTCTCTTCTATGCCAAGGAGATCTACTGGCTGTCAGCTCTGTTGAGGGAGCCAAATGACTTCATTCTAATGGGGCATGAGTCAGCGCAGGGGAATAGGTGATTGATGAAATGGGACGCAAATGGCTCCAACGAGTTCATTTATTTAACATGGGTGAGCAATTTGCTTCTAGGAAGACGTTGACTCACTCTGACTTCCATTATGCAAAATATCCACAGGAATCTCTGCTCTTAAGATTCATATCAGTCCCTGTGTTCCCCTCTTACCTATTTAATCATCAGTTCAGCGAGTGTTTATGGCAGGATTTGATTTGTGCCAGACACCAGGCCTGGTTTAGGATAATGGCTAAATGCTTTGCTCAGCCTGAACAGGTGGTTGGCACAAAAGCTCTGGGTGAAGGTGGGTGGGTGCTTCTAGGCCAGAGGAGGGTATCTTTCTTGGCTAGAGAGAGCTTCTTCTCAGATTGGGTTTGAGAAGGTCATACGAAATGTAGGGAGTGTTACTGGGGAGTGGTAAACAATATCTCACCACCTCTGGGCTCTCTGAGGTTCTTTGAGACTTGGGGAGGGATTTCAGAGATCCCTGAGAGGAAAGACAGGAGAAAGGAATGAAGACAGATGCTAAGGAGTGTGGTGGCCTCAAAATCCTGGCAAAGAGCTGCCAGGAAGAAGAGGAGAGGAGAACTGGGCTGGGCATTGGGGCCTTGGCATGACAGTTCTCTTCACTGTGGTTCAGAGCCTGGCCTACAGAGATTCTCTCTGTTTACTAGAATCCCATATTTCCTAGCCCTTCTTGATTAACTTTGACATCACATGCAAGCACATACCCTGACCTTACATGATTATCAGTTAAATCAACTCAAGTTACAACTGAACAATGGGAAGATTGATACAGTGTCCAGGGCTTCTTTAAAGTACCTAGCCCAGCACCAGAGCATTGGGTTGGGGCATAGAGCTGACACCAAGTGTCTACTCCATCCCAGGCACCATGCGTTGATTAATTCATTTAATCTTTTTACCCTCTTAAGGCAGGTGTGGATGTGCTGAGGAGCAGAGACTTGGAGCCCATGCCATACCTCATGATCCTGATGTTGGGCTTGATCACCATCCTTGTGTCTTCATGTCTAGAATTGGGGAAAGGTATACCCTTTACACCTGGGTTGTGTTCACAGTCATTGAGAGACTACCTGGAGAGCATTTAGCATAACAAGCCCATAAAGTCAGCACCGCTGATAAAGGGGCAGGCAGAAATGTTGTGCTGTGAGACAGGATACAATGAGAACACCAAGGACTTGGTGGCTTTCTTTATCTTGATGTCCTCTCAGGTGCTGAGAGCTGAGAGAACCCCATGGGGCACTGTTGTGTGCAGAAGCATTTAGGAGTACCTGGGCCTGGTCTGTAGCCTGATTTTCAGAAATGCTGGATATCTAGCTGGGTGACTAGCATCTCAGGCCTAGTCTGGTGGTTTATTGTTCCAATCCTGAGTGCACAGCCCTGGGCTGAAGATCTGCCTGTCCTGGAAGGACAGCACTATTTTCCTGAGTTAGGGTGCTTAGCCTTTTTTTCTTACTGCATTCGTTTGCAGTCCAGCTGAAGTCAAAGACTCATGCCCTAGAAAAAAATGTTTAAATGCACAAAATTTATAGATGCATCAGTTGTGATGTAAACCAATATTTTGAAATTCAGTTATCAAAGTATAAAACGTTTGCTCTAGAACTGATATTTTAATGTATTTAAATAACAAAAATTTAGTGATGAGTATAGTGACCACAGTAGCTTTGAAATAGCAAGAAGAGTTAATGTTCTGAAATATCTTTGGCACTTAGAAAATAACCTTTTTTAGCTGGCAGAGTCATAGCGCTAGCCCTAGTGCTTATGTTGTTTGTGGCATCTACAATAGAAGTGAACGGTGGTTCCAGTTAGAGGCTAGTGAACAGAAGATGAAGATGCACAGGGTTTCTGGTCACATTTGTGTATCCCTGTATGTGTTAGTAAGGTTGAGAAGAATGTCTGTGAATAGCAGTGACCACTTTTCCCTGAGCTGGATATTCTCTTCAGCATTTGTAAAGTTCCTAGTTCTGGTTGCACACTGCTGGTAGACTGTACGCATTACCTTGGTCATTTTAACATTATTATTTTTGAGTTAATTTGAAATTAATAAAAAAAGTCCTAAGAATAAACGGGTTTACCTTTCCTGAGTGATCTGAAAGTTGCACCATGAAGCCCTGTCACCTCTGAATCCTGTAAGCAGACATTAACCAACAGCAGGAAATGCGCATAGACTCTGCACTGCCTTCTAATTCTCAGACTTATTCACAATTCTTCAGCTGTCTCAGGAATGCTTTGCACAAAGGGTCCGATTTAGGATCCCATCTTGAGATTTCTAGTCTTGATTCTTTAGTCTCATGGCTTTGATCCTTTGAAGTATGCAGATCAGTTTTGTGTTCATGTGGGACTGTTTGCTTAATGTTTGGTGATTTGATTTAGTTGGTACATCTTTGGTGGGTGTGTCAGTATTGTGGGATATTTGATCGTACTGTGAAACTCTGAGACTGTGTTAACAATATCAGCCTTGGATCAGGGGGTGGAGCCAGTGACTAGTTGACAGTAATTAGCCATACAGAGTATGGAGGAGCTAGGTATATGGATAGAGTAGGAAGGGACTTGGAGATTTGCAGGCTTTTTTAGTTTGGGGATGAATGGAGAGATGCCATCCTGCCAAAAACAAAGGTCAGCTGGTTGCTTTTCAGCCCCTGTGAGCTAACCAGTTTTTACCTCAACACGTGACTCCCGAGTCTTTATTGGTAAGTTAAAAACTGCATTTGGTGGCAATGGCAGTACTGGTGCTGGTGGGACGAGAAGTCCTACCAGGTCATAGCCTGAGCAGCATAGTACTGATGGGAGTTGGGGGAGGTGGGGACAGCAGATGATAATTAAAATATTAGTAGGTTCAGGTTCACCTGCTGTGCCAGAGGTAAAACATGTCAGAGTGGTGATGCTGTGTTCACACCTTCTTTTGTTCCATGATACACAGTTCATATGTTTAGTTACTAATTGTGCTGGTTTTGTTAAGTTCACAAAGACTATATCTTCAGGAATCTGGACTATCCAGTTTCCCTTTTTCCTATGTACAAAGGAAGAATATCAGGGTAGTGTTTTGAGTCTGTAAATATCCTGATCTTCAAACACTCACCCTTTAGTTTTAGCATCCTTTTATGTCTGTTGGCCAATTTGTTTATTACAGTGACGACTGCCAAATGGTTATGTTTTCTAATCCCATCATCCTTCCCTCACTTATTAATTGCCATTTTACTGTAAGGAAAAGCCTCTTCTCATGTAGTCATTTATATTAATTTTTGACTTTGTGAATTCCTATCTTATATAATTAATGTTCAAACTGTCTCATGTTTACCTGCAAGAGCTTTTTTGAAAATGACCTCAGTATCTTCTGGATGAAATTTCATCATTATTTAGCCATTTATTTATTAGCTTTGCAGGATTATAATTCAAAACATCAAGTTTTGGTGGCTGAGGGTGTAGTTCATTGACATGTGGAGTGCTTGCCTAACATGCACAATTCCCTGGGTTCAGTCCCTGGCACCAGTACCACACACACACTCACACAAGGTATACAGTTTAATATTTTGATAGCCATTGTGAAATCTCCACAGTCAAGATACGTAATGTAGTCATCACCTCAGAGTGTTCCCATGGTATTTTTGAAGAGCATGTTTAAGGTCTACCTTTGTAGCAGATGTCAAGTATATGAGACGCTGTTGTTCACCTTGGTCCTCATGCTGCGTGCTACCTCTCTGGGACTTACTAGTATAACTGAAACTCTGATGGCTTGCACCTCCATTTCTCCCTCCCGTCACAGGTCATAGCAATCAATGCTCAGATAATTAAGAATGTATTTTCTGGCACAACAGAATGCTAGAGGCACGTTTTCTTGTCTTTGTTTTCGTCTGTCCAGTACTGGAGTTAGCTGTTTTTCCAGATGTCTGGTTCCTTGGCATAATTTATCTTAATCTGCTCTGTAATTTCATAAGGTTATAGTCATTGTCGATTGCCTTTTAGGTGGGAACGTCAAAGCTGTTAATAAGCAACTTTCCAAATCACCAAATTGTGAAGTGGCTGCACCAGAATTTGAACTTGAAGGCTAGTTCACATTTGTAAATACTGATCCACAAAACTGTATCTTCATTTCATAACAGAGGAACTGATCCTCGTGGCGTTGACAATCTGCTTTTCCAAAACCTAAGTATATTAGTTCTGCTAATTAGCAGTGATTCAACCTAGCCTCTGTCATCACCCTATTCTGGAGACCATCAAGTGTCACTCACTTGACCTCTTCCACTCTTCTGTATGGCTCTGTTTCAGGTTTTGCTAGGTTTTGCTTTTTGAGTGTTTCTTTGAAGCAGCATCTAGTGTGGTGAGGTATTCCTTAGAGTGTCCTGACATCAGGCCAGCAGCACTGAGCAAGTGTGGGTGAATCAGGTGGCTTTGAGGATCTTTCACAAACAACTTTTGGATGTTGGTAGCATGGCTTTCTACTTTGTGTTGAGTATTAGATAGCTTCATGTTACTATCATGAAACACATAAGGTGATTAACTCATAAAGGGAAAGGGGTTTTTTAGCTTATAGTTTTGAAGGTTCTAGCCCAGGATTGGAGTTCATTATGTTGAACAGGCAAAGAAATGGAAAAGAAAAACTGCTCACTTCAGGTGTAGGAAGCAAAAGAAAGAGAAGAGGATAGGGTCCTACAGTTCCTCTTAAGGGTGCATCCTCAATGACCTAGGCACCTCCCACCAGGCTCCATGTCTCAAAGCTTCTGCTACCTCCCAGTGGCATACCCTGATGGACCTTTGGGAACTGTGCAGGCTGTCATTCCCAATTTCTCCTGCAGGTGGTGCTGTGTGACTGTGGCCTGAGCTCGAGTCTGGCTCAGAGCCTTCAGTCTGTAGTTTTAAAAATCTAAAGCTAGACACATGTGTTTGCATAATGGCAGGCCTTATTCCTTGGCTTATGCCCTAATGTCAGATGCCCATTGTCATTTCCAGGAAAAGCAACAGTCAGACTATGAAGGGCTGACGGGGGACTTAAAGACGGAACAGAGTATCTATGCCCATCTGGCGAAGACTCTGCAGGACTCAAATAGGTAAGTTTCTCTTCAGATACCACAACCACACCTACTTCCTTGTTAGTCCTGCTGGTTTCTGAGTTTTTTTTGCGGGGGGGGGGGAGCACAAACCCCACCAGACGTAGTAAACTTTCAAAGCTGGTGAGTTTCCTTTAATGGTCAAATCTACGTATTATCAATCAAGCAATCAATCAATCAATCAGAATTGTCTGATTAGAGCAGCAAAATTAGTATTAAAACAGTGAATGTTCTGAGTTCTTGATTGTGTATCTAGGAAGTTGGTCCATGTGCCTTCCATGAGGAAAATTGTAATGTTATACCTATTGCACATGATCCTCCAAAGCCAAGAAAGGTTAGGTGACTTGTCTAGGGCCATACAGGTGTGTTGGCAGACCCCTGGGATTTGGCCCCATCTCCATGTCTTGAAGTGAGTCATGTCTGTAGAATTGCTGAAATCATTTGGTGCCATTGAAGGGTGGAGAGGAAAGGCAGCTGGGGCTGGTGATGTCGCTGTCAGCCTCCTGTCACGAGCTCTGGCTCTGTGTCCCCAGGCAAGTGGCCTGTTCTGACCTCTTTTTGCACCTCTCTAAATCATCTGCCTATCCTCAGGGTA
The DNA here is from genome assembly GCA_004026605.1 of Ondatra zibethicus. Taxonomy (NCBI): domain Eukaryota; kingdom Metazoa; phylum Chordata; class Mammalia; order Rodentia; family Cricetidae; genus Ondatra; species Ondatra zibethicus. The sequence goes on along the minus strand of PVIU01003374.1, from coordinate 122,603 downwards.
GTTATAATTGAAAGGCTATGCTATCTGGTATTCATTTCAAAACAGTAGAGGAACAGAAGTAGGTGTGGTTGTGATGAGACAAGATTGACCACAGCTTCCTGGTTATTGGTCTAGGGTGTGGAGATGTGCAGAAGGGACTCCTTACTTTACTTTGTCTTTTTTAAAAATAATTTCCAAAATTTCCGTAGTTAAAAGCATGAGGGTCCCCTTTCCTTCACCTACGCCCTTTGCTCTTGCCGCACGGGGCTCTTCAGTGGTCCCTGGACTGTGCAAGCCTGCTCTGCCATCAGCTGCCATTCCCTGCCCGCTGTCCCTGTCTTTCCTTGCCGTGTCTCATAGCATGCCGTCAGGAGGCCCATCTGATTTTCAAGTCAGCTGTCTCTCTGTGCCCCTTCCCCTTCTCTCAGGGCAGGGTTGTCTGCAAGGCCAGTTCCTCAGGCGTGACAGAGCAGGTGCTAGGGAGTACTGTTTAGGAATGCCCCTCCTCTAGCACTGATGCTCCAGGTTATGAGGTAATTTCGGATTCAGAGGTGAAATGAGTTTAGATAAGGCAGAAAACATGCTGCTGGAACTAGGTGTGGACATATCTCAGGAAGCTTGGCTGTTTCACTCTGGAGAGGGCATGGAGTCAGGTGAGGAAGCTCGGGAGAGAGAGAACAGATTTTGCTTTCATTGTACAGCATCTCTGACAGAAGCCAGCATAGATTCTGGACTCAGAGAGACTTTCTGAGTCGACGTGATTGCTCTTAAGAACTCTCAGTATCCAAATGGTTCCTAGTTTCATAGCTCTTTCCTAGTGAATAAAAACATGGGTGAGACTGAAAAGGGCCAGGGCTGCATCTAATGAACAAGGATGCTTAAAAGGCTTCATACTCATCTTCAGGCCTAGATCCACACCCCAGCCCCAGCACTTAGCAGGTTTGAGCTTGTGGGTTTCATCTCTAACACTGAGCCTCAGTATGTGTGTTTATAGTGCAGAGATGGGCTGGCCTGCCTACCCTCTTAACCTAACCTTTCCTATCTCCCAACATATTTCTATGCTTCCCTCCCTCCCTCCCTCTCTCCCTCCCTCCTTCTTTCTATCCTGCCTATCTTTTATCCTATTCACTTTCAGCTTACCTGCCTCCAAACCTCCTTAGTTTATCTACTTCTCTATCCACCTCCTGTCTGCCAGCCTTGGTAACATTGCTATGTAAGAAATAGTGGTTTAAATGAGAATGGCCCCTTGGTCCCTGTTGCTGGAACTGTTTGAAATGGGTAAGGAGGTACTGTGGGTGGGCCTTGAGGGTTGGAAACCCACACCATTCTCAGTTTGCTGTCTGACTTTTGCTTGTGTGTGGTCATGGGCTCATCACTCTCTAAAACTGTAAGGTACAATAAACTCTTTCTTCTTTAAGCAGTAGTAGGCATCTCAGCACTATAGAAAAGTAAGACACAAGGTCTGATACTATATAAACTTCAGTGCCCTCTGGCAGGCAGGAAGCTTTCAACAAATGGCAGCACTTATTAGGAATAGCAACACCAAAAACCCAGCCTCCCCGTCCCAGCCTACGTGTGTGTGTGTGTGTGTGTGTGTGTGTGTGTGTGTGTGTGTGTGTGTATGGGGTTTTGGATCCTCAGACCTTGGAGCAGAGGACACAGTTGCAGATGAGAGCCATTGAGTTCCTGTTTGTAGTTTTATTGCTGCTGACTCTGGAAATGTAGTAAATATACCTATAAGTATACTTGTGATTAAAGTGAGAAAGGAAGGGATAGCCCCCATGAGCTGGGTCACTTTAGACTGGCAGTACTCAGAAGCTGGTGACTTTAGTTCCATATTACAGAATGGAAAATGCTCGCTGGGGTGTTAAGGGCCCGCTTGTCTCCCAGCGAGTCTCTCAGAGTCTACTGTGAAGAATGATCAGAGTTCAGACGTTTTAGGCTTCTGAGCTCATGTCCTTGTAGATGTAACCTCATTCCAAGGATGAGTTCAGTTATTGCTCAGCCTCAGCAGTATGGGGTATTTGGGGCTGGATCTTTATAGATCACAGGGACACATAGATCATATAGTACACGCTAAAGATGTGGGATATACTTCTATATATGTTTGCTTTTATTGGTTAATGAATAAAGCTGTTTGGCCAATGACTTAGCACAGTAAAGTCAGGCAGGAAATCTGAACAGAGATATAGAGAGAGAGTAGGTAGAGTCAGAGAGATGCTATGTAGCTGCTAAAGGAGACAGACAGCTGGAACTTACCAGTAGGCCTTGCCTCATGGTGATACACAGATAATAGAAATGGGTTAATTTAAGATGTAAGAGCTAGCTAGAAATACACCTAAGTTATTGGCCAAGCAGTAATTAATATAATTTTTCTGTGATTATTCTGCTCTGGGCAGCTGGGAATGAAAGAGCAGCCTCCACTTATAATGTACCATAGACACTGTAGATCATATAATACACACTATGCACTGTAGACTTTATAGATCCATAGTATATACTATGTACTGTAGACTTTATAGATCATATAGTACACATTATGTATCATATACTTTAAACATCATATTATACACACTATGTACCATAGGCTTTATAGGTAATATAGTACACACTATGTACCATAGGCATTGTAGATCATCTAATACACACTATGTACCATAGGCTTTATAGATCATATAATATACTCTATGTGCCATATAGATCATATAGTACATACCATGTACTATCAGCTTTATAGATCATATAGTACATACCGTGTACTGTCGGCTTTATAGATCATATAGTACATACTATGTACTGTAGGATGTTAGTAATATCCCTAGTTCTGCCTGCAAGCTAGTGCCACGGTACCCCATCCCAGTATGGTTGTGGCAACCACAAATGTCTTTAGATATGGCCACATGTCTTCTATAGGTGTAAAATTCTCTCCAGATGAGATTCCCTGCTGTAATTCCCAAGAACCAGAATTTCTGGCTCATCAGATGAGGAAGGAGAGAAATTATGTAGACTCTTGTTGAGTGTCCACCAAGCTTTCTCATGTAACGTTCTCACTGAACCCCCAAAACCAGCTCAAAGGAAAGATGTTATTATCTCATTTTATAGTTGAGACAGCTTAGTGGACTGACCTGGGTCTGTAGAGTGGGTTAGTGGCACTTCCTTCTTTTGAACTTTGTGTTTCTGCTCCTGGCCATTCTCTTCTGCAACCCTGTTTCAAGAAGAATGTTCAGTGCTTGTTTCTCTCTGAGCAAAACACCTTGTTCTGCTGGCTACTCATACCTTGCAAGGACTCTCGAATTGGGAAACCTAAGTGATGGACCTGAAGCATGAGCCTAATGGCAGGAGCTTCACTAAAACTCTCTCCTTTGCTTCCAAGTTAAATGTTTTGGCAGCATGCCACATGCAAGCCAAGCCAGTGCTGTGCTTTACCTCTGGAAGGGTTTCCATCTGCTAAACAAATTGATCATTGATATTTGGAAGTGGAAGTAGGTACAAGTTTCCTATAGGCCCTTCCTTTATATGGAGACTGCTTCACAATGAACTGTCCTCAACACACAGGCAGAGAAGAGGAGATAGAGTGGCTTATTTCCTCTGGTGTGTGTTAATATATATGTGTGTATGTATATAATCCATCGATGCAACTGGAGAAGTGGAGCTTGAGTCTTGCACACATAAGCCCAGCAATAGCTTCTAACCACTCTGGGAAAATATGATAAAAGCTTATGAGTCTTCTTCCTAGAAAAATCCGTGTATATACATTTTTACAGATAATTACAGAACAGTGATAAATCCTTTTAGGGAACCGTATGTCAGATGTTGGTTGTTTAATGAAACTTTCTGCTGGGTAGTAGTGGTGCACACCTATAATCCCAGCACTTGGGAGGCAGAGAGGCAGGTGGATTTCTGTGAGTTTGAGGCCAGCCTGGTCTACAGAGTGATTCCCAGAACTGCCAGAGATATGCAGAGAAATCCTGTCTCAAACAACAAAATCAAAAACAAAACAAAATTAAATAACCCAAATGTCAAACTTGACAGTAGGCTCAGCGCTCTGCAGTGTGGACTGTATCTCTAGTACAGGTGTAAAGCTGGACATCCATGCCCGTCTGAGAGCTGGGTGTGCGTCTTTCAGATCATTTGGCACTTGCACATGGATGTAAGTCCAAAGCCTTCATGTGAATTTTCACTGTCTAGTAGAATAGCCATTAGCTAAGTGGCTACTTAAACTTACACTTACTTTCAGTTTAACAACATTAAGCATTCAGTTCCTTGGTACATTAAGCCCCATTTCAGATGCTGAGTAGGCACATTAGCTAGTGGTTGCTGTATTAGACAATATATAGAACATGCCTGTCACTGCAGGAAGTTCTGTTGGACAGAGTTCGTCATGATCGCTGCGGCTCTAACACGCATGCCTTTTTCATGGCCTCACTGGGTTCTGGGCCTCTTGTACTGTGTTGACCCACATGTGAAACTCAACAATCATCCCCTCTTCCAGAAAAGCTCATTCATACTGTGCATTTCAAGCTTGGTTGAGTTAGTGCAATACAGTTCTATGGACCCTGAATTGATCTGTCTTGCTGTGAATTCACATTTTCTTAGATTTTCTTCCCCCCCGGCCCTCACCCTTAACCCTCACTGCTACTCCAGTATGACCTCTTTGATGGGAACAGAACAGAAATCTGATTTTCCTCTCCTGAAGCCTAAGTGCTGGGTGAGAGAGCCTCTTAGTAGCTAAGTCTTCTCAAGGCATTATTCCAAACAGTGGACCATTCTGGAGAATTAGATTCTTTCCACTTGCTATGTCTCTAATAGACACTAGTAAGGAATGAGGTTAAGTAGGGAACAGTCACCTGATTTTATATTATATGCTCAGTTAAAAATGTTGCCAGAAACTTTCACAAATGTAAGAGACTATTTAAGCAAGAAATGCATAGTTCTCCCTTGCACGTCCAGTGGCATTGAGACTGTGTGGAAATACTCGTGGAGAAAAAGACTCAGGAGAAATAACATGTGTTGATCAGTTGGAGCATCGGAGCAATTTTTATTTTCTTTGTGCTTTTATATTTACCTTTTTATGAGGTAAACACATTTACCTTTATAACTAGAAAAAACCCCAAAAGCCAAACATACAAGTGATACGCAAACCACAGCTTTGTTGGGCTTTGCATCTTCAAGCACAAATCAGCCTGTTGTATAATTTCTGTTTTGTTTTACCTAGTATCAGCGACCTGCAGGCTGAGCTGAAAGAGGTTCTTGCCCTGCGGAAGCAGCTGGAGCAGGATGTGCTTGCCTATCGGAATCTGCAGAAGGCCCTGCTGGAGCAGCTCAGTGAAATTCAGAGGCGAGAAGGTACACACTCCTTTCTATGGCTGTCCTGTTGGTTGTTTTACGTGGAGGATCTTGATTGAACTGGAAGGAACCCTAGACCAGGAAGTAGTATGGCCACATGATGCTATCTGGTGGCTGAGTCTGCTTCTGTCTGGCTTCAGCCTTCCTGGTAGAAGGGCATATTGAAGTCTATTTATTCTGTAGAGGATCTATGGTAGGTTTGCATCCTGACCTTCTATGTGCATCATTTGCTACTCTAGCTCCAGATAACCTGAGGGACTGGAAGCCCCATTGTCTGGTAATCAGTCCTCATTGACTGGACTTTTCCCGCACTAGCTCCTTGAGAAGGACCATACAGACATGAAGCAGATTGCTGTTTTAGATTCACATAGGGAGGGCAGCAGGACCAGGGCCCATGGGATAGCACGGCAGTACCCATTATAGTATATCTGGGTCCTCTGCCTTGCTGCAAACTGGAATCCTTATAACTTGCAGATTGCTGTTTCAGATTCACATAGGGAGGGCAGCAGGACCAGGGCCCATGGGATAGCTCGGCAGTACCCATTATAGTATATCTGGGTCCACTGCCTTGCTACAAACTAGAATCCTTATAACTTGGTTGATATCTTGTTTCTTTCTGCACATCCAGCCCAGAGCTTGGTATATATGGTAAAAACTGGTTGTTGCTCTGGTGGGTGACATTTCTTGATCCTGCTCTGTGCATAAAGTGCGGGCTCTTGCCTTTCCACCTCTGTTCCTCACAATCATCCAGTTAGGCAGAACAATTGTCAACTTTTCTGTCTAGATGAAGGAGCTGAGCTGGGCATGGGGTCATTGATTTGCATCATCTGCTTGGACGTCCAGGGCTCTATTCGGGAACACCAACACTGGATATGTATATTAAACCAGATTCTATTTGTGGTGGTGCCCCACTTGGTAAATGTTCCCTGGCTCTGCTTCTTCTTATGTTCTTAGAATGTGATATGTGCCATGGGAAGCAGACCCTGACACACGGGTAACCGAGACCTGTTTGTACCCACTCTGGCAGACAGTTTTTGTATTAGGTGTATGCTCTCTTCTTACAAGAACTCTGGGGCCAGTAAAATACATCAACCATTTTCATGCCGCTTAAGGTCTATGCTTGGAGTCTCATCTGGTTTTTGCATATTCATCCCTAAGCATAAAACCACTCTTACTTGAACTAAAATTTTATCATTTACTTGTGCCATTAAGAGTGGTTTCCAGGTATAACACTTGATAGGCCAGTTACAATTCAGGATGGGCCACAGTGACAGCCTACAGACAGTAAGAAACCACACATGAGACATGAGCCTGTAGCGCAGGCAAAATCACTTTTTCTCTGGAGGTCATGCTTTAACCCTGTGTGCTTCACCTCCCCTACCTGACTCTGTGGCAGTTGCTCTAGGTGAAAGGCATGAGAATTGGGTTTGGGGGGGATCTGTTTCTAATCCTCTTTCTTCCCATCTCCATCGCACATTTTGTTTTGTTTGTTTGTTTTTATGCAGAAGAACCATTTTCACTTTATAGTGATCAGACATCATATCTAAGTATTTGCCTTGAAGAGCACAATCAGCTTCAAGTGGAGCATTTTTCTCAAGAAGAACTCAAGAAGAAGGTATTGACCTGAGCTGTTTGCTTTTTGGATTGTCCTTGCCTCTTTAGTTCCTGCTCTCAGAGGTGTTATTCTCAAGCTCCCTTTCTGCCCACCCTCCCTTTTGTTCATTGTTTCATGACTCCTCATGTGTCCTTCACGTCTATATGCACAGACAAGGTAGATTTTTTTTTTTTAAGAATCTTTTGAGAACTTATCAGACACGGGCATTTGGAGCTCAACTGCCTGTGCACTTGGCCTAGCAAGAGCTGGGCCTGGAGTTGGAGCGCTGGGCTGAGCCTGGGTGCCCTGTGCTGTCTTCTGTGGAGTCTGTGGCTCTGTCCCTTTTGGTGTTTTGACTCTTGCATTGTCTTATGCAGTTCTCCAAGTGCTCCAAATGTGGCAGCCCAGAACAGTGAACGTCTTTGTATCACTGATTCTTCATTATAAAACAGCCTCTCCAACTCCCCAGGGGTTTTACAGGGAATGGTTGACAAAAGCTCACAGGAGTTATTGCTTTATTAAGGGCAACTTATGTGACTGACATTGCTAACTGGGTATAGAGAGAAGGAGGTCTCTGCTATCAAGAAAGCTCTGACGTAGTTGGAAAAACTCTAGCTCTGGCGTATCTTTCCTTCAGAATGCTCAGACACAGACAGAATGGTATTAGCTGCCATTGACCAAGTGCCTTAGTGTCTTGTGCCTGTGATCATGGTGAGCTCTCATTCTGTAGACCTATGCTATTCTAACTTTGTCTAACACAGAAGCTGAGGCTAGCTCAGGTCACCTGCCCACAAATTGTACTCCTCTGCCTTGAAGTGAGACCTCTATCTCTCTGCTCTTGCCTCCAGGTCACTGAGCTCATACAGCTTGTGAAGGACCTGCACACAGACAACCAGCACCTGAAGAAAACCATTTTTGATCTTTCGTCCATGGGTTTCCAGGGAAACGATAGACTTGAGTCAACAAAACAAACAGAGGTAAGAAGAAATGTTCTTGCTCTTCTGTGGTCATTGCAGAAACAACCCCCACCCACCCCTTCCTCGGCTTTTTAAGACTGTCTGAGGGAGTTCTTTGAAATTCTCTCTGCTAGAGAGGAGTCTTGAGGGCCCGGTTGATCATTAGGTCTGTCCACAGGCTTCCTCCAGCTCAGATCATATCTTATCAGAAAAGTTTGGTATCTTATAATGCTGTTATTATGGCCTAGCTCTGGCTATTTGCTGCAGGTGGCATATCTGGATGAGTGGTGTAGTCTCAAAGTTGTTTGTAGAGTAGCTATGGCTCCAGAGAGCATGGATAATATGGATGTAGCCTTGGAATATCCATAACTTGAAGGAAGATGTCTACACACTCCACATGGCCTCTCACCCTGCTCACTTCTAGATGTCACTGCTGACCTATGTCTCTTTTCCTACATTTGTAACCATGCTGCACAGGGAAGGAAGGACCTTGACACTGTGTTGGGGGAGGGAGACATTGCCTTCCTGTAGCCTTGGCTAACCCATTTCTCCTGTGAAAGGACCTGGCTCCATATGTGCATTAGCATCATTTCCAAAGCCAGGGTTATTTTTGACCATTGGTGCAGAGGATCTTTCTGTACCAAAGTCCCTCAAGAACAAAACTGGGCTTTTCCTGAAGCATCAAGTCCATATAGGCCACATATCTGTGGCCACACTATTTCTTGGGAAAGGTTTATGGGCAGTCTCTTCCCACCTTCCCAGTGGGAATTGCTCAGAGGCACTGTATTTATGTGGTGCTTTGGCCGTCTGCTTTCTTTGAGACAGGGATTATTATTGATCTTGGCCTCCAGGGCTCCAGATAATTTTGAAAAGCAAGAGCAATGGCAAGCCACTTACAGGAGAAACAAGTCTCCCAGCTTACTTCCTCTGAGGCTGTGTTTTTAATAAGCAGCTCCTTCTTCACGAGCTCCATTTGAGCTGTAAATGCCGAGTTTTGTTTGTTCATTTGCCCTTTGAAAAAAATCTGTTAAATGTCCCATTATGTCCTTTGGAGAACAGAGGCCTTTTCCTCTGCCCACTCTAAGATCTTAATACCAGTCAATTCAGATTTGAGTCATTTGTCAGATTGCCCTTCAATTTGATGTTCTGTGGGGGGAAAAAAAAAGCCTTTTCTTTTATAACACAGTTCCCTTGACTTTCCCTAGGATGGGATAGGAAGAGCTGCATGGAAAGATGATTATTGTTTGAAACTGAGGGAAGAAAGGGAGATAGGATGAAGTGAGGTAGCCTGCTATTCTCTTGGAGGGTGTGTGTTTCTGTCTTAGTTAGGGTTTCTATTGCTGTGAAGAGGCACCATGACCACTACAACTCTTATGAAGAAAACATTTAATTGGGGTAGCCCTATTATAGTTTCTGAGGTACAGTCCATTATCATCATGATGGGGAGCATGGTAGCACGCAGGCAGACGTGGTGCTGGAGTAATAGCTGAGAGTCCTTCAATTTGCAGACAACAGAAAGTCGACTGACTCACTGGGAGGTATCCTGAGCACAAAAAACCTCAAAGCCCACCCCACAGTGATACACTTCCTCCAACAAGGCCATACCCACTCCAACAAAGCCACATCTAATAGTGCCACTCCCTCTGAGATTATGGGGGCCAATTACATTTCAAATTACTATAGTCTCCTTCCACAATAAACAAGGCAGAAACAGTTGGAAATACCTGTATTGTCCACAGCTATCTATGAACAGCAGGATTTACAGAGTGGGAGACAGAACATTATTTCTATTCTCTTGGATGTTGTAAATCAGAAGATGAGAGAGATGGGGGAGGGGAGGAGAGCTTTTAGAATATAGAGAAATGTCCCTTAATCCTGTTGCTTTAAAACAGCATAATTAACATTCATAACTTTGCCTTCTGGTTGTGCTACTTATGTTGAAATGCAGTTTTCTTATTCTCATTAAATCATAGCATCATTTTCCATCTTACTGAGGAACTGAAATTTAATGGCCTAACTCTTATTGGATACATGGATGACTTCAAGTGATTGTTGCAAATTGAATGTTTGTACACAGGTTTTGTCTTCCTTTTTTGTCTCTAGTTGTTTCTTTAGATTGTATTTCCAGATATGTAATTACTAATAGATGCAGATATGCAGTACGCATACAATTTGTTTTTAGATACCTTCCCCCAACAACTCTTTTTTTTTTTAAATACTTATTTATTTATTGTGTATACAGTGTTCTGCCAGCATGTATCCCTGCAGGCCAGAAGAGGGCACCAGATCTCATTACAGATGGTTGTGAGCCACCATGTGGTTGCTGGGAATTGAACTCAGGACCTCTGGAAGAGCAGCCAGTGCTCTTAACCTCTGAGCCATCTCTCTAGACCCCCCCCCCACTCTTATTTTGATAAAGGTAGGAGTCGTTTAGAGGCCTGATAACGTTTTTCATGTTTCTTTCCAAAGTGGCTGCCCATAATCAGAGCCATTGCATCAGGACCTGAGGATACACATTGCCCATATGTGGGTAGTTTATGTAAAAGCTATCCATGTGACCAGCTATCCTGTTGTCTTAGTGAGCTTAATTATAAACGTCTCTACCGAGGTGCCCCTGCTTGTGTGTGTTTCCAGTTATTATTGATGTTAGAGGAGTCACCATCAGATGGGATAATTTCAGCAGGACACAGTTAGGGTAGTGAGTGTTGAAACTCCTGACACGCAGCATGTGGAACTGGCGACTCTGGATGAGGGCATGTGAGGGGAGGATGCTGGCAAGATCCTTGCTGGCAAGATAACTCATGAAGGTTAGTGGTTACTGTCATTTATTTTTATTATTACTTTGTCATTCTTACATGTGGTAAGAAACTTGAGAATGGGGGGACATGGAGGTAGATAAAAGAGCTTAATTTAATTGAGTTCACTTATTAGTAAGGCTGTCAAATTCATCAAGAAATGGACCTTGTGTGACTCTCAAGCAATGTCTTATAAATTTTTCCACTTGGCAGCCCCATTTCCCCTGAGGAATTTCGACATAGTCTCAGCCATCTAGCTATACATAGCTCACAGTTTCTAGTAATAAATCATAAAGAAATAGGTTTTAAAACAAGTCTTTGGTGTACATATAGTTTTACCATTTATTAAAGACAGAAGCAAATTTATATGCTAATGAGATGATGTGCTTGTTTATTTTTATTTAAAGACTTAAATCTTGCCTGAATATTTGTAGTACAGGGTATGTAGCATCTTCAACATTTCTCAGAGTTGATTGATATTTTGATTTTATAATATTAATTCTTTAAATGTTGCTTCATATAAATGTGGAATACAAAAAAGTGGAAGTATGTTTAGAGACTATTTTAGAAATTGTTGGACAGGAGTGGAGAGATGGCTCAACAGTTAAGGATGCTTGCTGCACTATCATGAGGACTAGAATTGGGAGCCTATTATCTATGTAGCAAGTTGAGTCTCCTTAAACACCTATAATACTAGTGACTTCTGCATGCACACAGGTCTGTAATATGAGGCGCGAGGACTGTGTCCTTTTGCCCGGCTCCCGGCCACCGAAATAATTTCACAGAAACTGTATTTATTTAAATTCTGCCTGGCCCATTAGTTTTAGCCTCTTCTTGGCCATCTCTTACATCTTGATTTAGTCCATTTATAATAATCTGTGTTTATCACGAGGATGTGGCTTACCGGCATGAGTCTAACCAGTGTCCATCTTGGGCCGGAGAAGCATGGCGTCTGTCACACTTTCCTTCTCCCCAGAATTCTGTTCCGTCTACTCCGCCCATCTAATTTAACCAATGAAAGCAACACAAATGCAGAAGGACCTCCTACACCACAGGTCCATGTACCCACACATAAATACACTCATATAACAGATAGACGCACTGATAAATATGCACAAAAGAATGAAACTTAAAAAAATTATTGGTAATTCTGATTAAATTTCAAGCCAAACTTTATTCAACAATTTTTTACCTTTTTTAAAGGAGCTGCCACCAAACTACTAACAATAGTAGTTTTCGAATCAGGCAGTATACAGTATACACACAGGTGAGCCATTTGATGCTTACACTTTGAGGAATGGTGATAAGAAAATATCAATTCTATTTTTTTCAATTAATTCATGTGTCTATAAGAACAGTAAAGTATATGTACAGGAATTGCTTGCATCTAATAGTCTCAAATCTGAACCAAGGTGTTTCAGGCAGTGGTAGTTGGTATTGCACAGGGTGATGACATGCACACTGCATGGAACCCGTGATGGTTGTTCAGAATGAAAGTCGTGTTGAAGTTGTGTGATGCAGTATGGGCAGTTGCTACCAGAAACCCATTAAAGTTTGAAGTAACTTTGGTTGCCATGTGTTCAGAAAGCTTAAATATTGCCAGTGTTGTGACCCTCACATTCAGTGACTCTCTGTGGGGCACTGCATAATCCAAGCATGGTGGTGAGTACCTGCAATTGCAGCACTGGGGAATTGGAGCCAGGAGGATGATGTTCACAGTCATCTTCAATTACATAGTGAGTTTGAGGTGAGCTTGGGCCACATGAGACCCTGGCTCAAAACAAACAACAATAATACAATAACAAAATTAAAGTATACCCAGTTTTCCTGTATAAATATATCCATTAAATGTCAATAACACTAACACAACATTCAGGTCATTATGTAATACTTCAAACCATATTTTTTTAAAAGCCATTTTTCCTTTTTAAGTTGATTATTTTCTATTGTATAATTATTTTCTGTTGTATAATGTAAGTAACATAATTGAGCCATCTTAATTATTGTAGGCATTAATGGAGTACTGTGTATTGTTTAGATTCCTATGTATACTTTTTAATGTTTAAACTAAGGCAAATGTATTTAGCTCATCAAGCATTTTGTCATTTCTTTAAGGTTCTTTATTCTAGTTTCACGATATGTATATTATTTTATCTGTAGGCGTCTACTGTGGAGTAGCTCATGTGTTGTCAACCTCTCCCAAGCCTTCTCTTGTCTCCTTCTTCTCACCCTCAGTAGGCTCCAGTAACACAGCTTTCTACATTTCAAGACTGACTCATTTGAGTGAGAGCATGTGGTACTTACGCACTGCCTAGACTCTGTTAACATTTCTTACCTGTCTATCATCATTCCGTTCCATCTTTTCAATAATTTCAATGGAAATTGGAAGAATCAGTGTATTTGTCCAAATAGCATGTATATATTTAACTAGCATAAATATCTTAGCTGAAATTTGTATTACAGTTATTTATTTTGTTTGTACATGTGTGTATGTGCTTTCATGTATGCATGTGCCACAGCACAAGTATGGAGGTCAGAGGACAACTTGTAGGAGTTAGTTCTTCTCTCTACCCCATGGGGGCTGAACTCAGATTGTCAGGCTTGGTGGCAAATGCCTTTACCCACTGAGCCATCTCGTGTGCTCTCAACCAGTATATATTTTATAGTTACTTTTTTCTTTTTCATGAAAGGAAGAAGCTGAAAGCCTATATTTGCTAAGTTGCACAAGTACATGTACCTGTAAACTCCTTTCAAGATTCTCCACGTCCCTTTGTGTCAATCCCTTGCTCCCATCGGCTCCCTTGTTCTGTCTACTGTGTTTTCATTCTCTGTTAGACTTTTACTTAATTACAGTCATAGTGTGTCAACTCTTTACACCGCATAATCTTCCTGAAATTCACTCATGTTGTTATATAAGCTAATAGTTTCTTGTATTCCATTGTTTGAATGTATTACTGTTTGCTCATCATGCTGTTAGACTCATGGACAAAAGGTGATAGGTGTATGAGTATTTCAGGATATTTTGTCCTAGTGAGTACCTAGGAGTAAATTTAATATTTTTATGCTTCTACAAGCAAGTTTAGTAGCCTTGTTTGGTCCTTATCTCCTAAGAATATCTGTAGGGCATAGTAGTATACACACATAATCCCAAAACTCAGGAGGCAGAGGCAGGCAGACCACACAAATTTTAGGCCAGTCTGGTCTATATGCTGAGTCAGGGATATATAGTAAAATTTAATCCCTTGTCTCCACTGCCAAGGATTCAAGAAAAAGGAAGAAGCCAGTAGAGCAAGGGTGCCTCAGTAGTTTTGTAAACTTTTATGTTTGAGCAAGTTTGTTAACATCAGCCTGTTTCATGTTTTGTAGCATTGTTGGATGTGAGTTCTGTTCATCAGATCTATTGGATCCTGATTGTAGTTCAGATGTAGCAGGCTAGAGTGTTCTGGCCTTGAGAATTTTCTATAAAGTAACATTCCAGATTAGTTTGTTTTGTTTTGCATTTCTTCTGAAGAGCAAGATTCTTCCTCTGAGAGGAAGAGAAGGATTTCAGCTGGACAAGGAGAGTTAAGATTGCAGTTGACTAATGGAAGGAAGTCCTAAGGTGAAACTCATGGGATGGAGCCACACGTATCACATACACACAATTGCCCAACTGTGACCCTAAGCTCAGTGGTTTTCCTACCTCCAGCTAAGTGATGATGCATCAGCAACATGAGATTTGATGTGGTTTTTGGAATAGGTTTAATTGACACACTGACTGGGCATGGCTACCTTGGTGTATATCGAGTGCCTCTTAGTTTCTACTTGGTTAATTCATATGTCTTCCTTTTTTTTGTTTTAACTTTTTATTTATTCTTTGTGAATTTTATATCATGTGCCCCAATCCCATTCATCTCCCTGTCCCTTCATATCCACTCTCTGCCCTTGCAACCTCCCGCTCCCTCAAAAAAACCCAAAATAAAAATGATAAAATGTTTTTTAAAAATTAAATTAAAAAAAATGTCTTACCTAGGAAGCTGTGGTATGTCTTGGTATGTCACCCAGTCTACCCTTTTGACCAAATAGCTTTACATGCAAGTAAGTGTTCATTGCAATGAGTCATTGGTCTGGTTTGAGGTCTCTAGAGGCTTCTGCTACTCTATCAATACTGGATCCTCACTGGGACTCCTCCCAGATATCTTGCTGTCACCCTGTGTCATGGAGATCCTCCAGTTTTGGTTCTGCAGGACCAGCCCTTGTATATGCTCTTGCAGTTCTTAGATGGAGTAGAATTTGGGCCTGGATCTGGCACTGGCTGGTAGCTGAGTTGGTCAGCTGGCCTGCCCTCCTGTGCCAGTGCCAACAGGGCCAGCTCTCCTTCTTTGCCCAGGTAAGGTGTTGGACTAGCTCCCCTGGCTGTGATATGATAGCTGGCAAGGGGCAGGACCAGCTCCCCCACATTCATACTATTGAGGCCAGCTCTTCCTCACCCACACTGCCATGGCCAATTCTTCATCACTACCCTGATGATGGGCAGGGCCCTAGTGCCAGTACAGGCAAGGGGCAAGGCAAGCTCTCCCACAAGCACACCACTATGGCCAGCTCTCCCATACTGCCCAGGCAGGGGGTGAGCCAACTCTCCGATCAGCTTAGGCAGCGAGGGGTGGGGCCATCTCTCCCATGCCTAAGCCACCATACTGCCTGCAAGGGAATTCATGTCTTATGACCAAAACTTTGGTTGTTTGGAGAGTTGGGCTACTGCTTTCCTGGGAACTGTACCGTCCATTTTGGGGAACACAGAATGTAGAAACATTGGGACTTTATAGCTTTTAAGGAATTTCAGATTCATTCAGTCTCTTTTAAGTCCTCCATTTCCAAAAGTGTAAAGTTATCAGCAACCTGACACTCTTCTCATTACAGATGACTTTTTGTCATCAAAATGACAGTGTTA
The DNA here is from genome assembly GCA_004026605.1 of Ondatra zibethicus. Taxonomy (NCBI): domain Eukaryota; kingdom Metazoa; phylum Chordata; class Mammalia; order Rodentia; family Cricetidae; genus Ondatra; species Ondatra zibethicus. Next base: position 107,003 of record PVIU01003374.1, on the reverse strand, counting down.
CTGGGACTGTCCATGTCACGTGTGACATTCTAACAAGAGGTTTATTCCCAGTGCTAAACAGGAGAAGTGATAAATAATTTGGGTGCACCATGAATTTCATTTACTGCTTTTTTTGCTCTCTGCTATTTTCAATTCCATCAATAGCTATTTTCTAAAATCTTGTTACCTTTCTATAATCCAAAAGTGGATTTAGCAAAGGCAGAATGGCAGTGGCAGGAGAGAGCATGCTCAATTTATGGCCTCACATGAAGAGCATGTAGGGCTAGGGAAAGGCCCCCAATTATTGGGGGTGGGGAGATTTATCCATAGCTAGTAGCTCTGACTTAGTTAACTTTTATCTCATGGCTTTGGCATTTGTATTTTTGTTTGTTCGTGTGTTGTTGTTGTTGTTATTGACTTTGGCTTTTTTTTTGAGAAAAGATATCACTGATTTGTTCATACATATTCATGCTGGACACTTTTGATGTTGTTATTGTTGTTGCATTTTTCATACTAACCCATGCTCCATATAGCTTCTGGCTAGCAGAGAGGATGAAGGCACAATCAAAATTGAAGCAGATGATGAGAATCATTTCTAGAGTGACCAGCATTTGGAGCAGGGTAATGAGGTAGAAACATAGTTTATTCCTTACTCTGTCTCACCCTGTGTCCCAAATCAGTCTGCTATATGGGAGTATGTGTGGTTCGTTTTCTGTTTATTCTGCCTGCATTGTATGTCTACTTTATGCCAGTGGGCATCAGAGAAACTGGTCTCTTTTTTTATCAGAACTTACAAAGTGGGTGATGGAGCCAGTCATGAAACATAGTAGCTATAGAACAATAAGAATTGGCTGTTGGACCTGGATAGATATTTAAAGATCTAAGTCACCCTATTTGTTTTATGCATTGAAAACAGGCCTTTGAGAGGAGATGATTTATTGAAGGCACAGATTAGGATGCCATTGATGGAAGTAGGGTATGAATTCTTGTGTTTGGACTCTTATAACTATCAGGTCATCTGATTGAAGTGCTAGTGGACCCTGATGGAACTGAGTGACTCTGCAATCTCATGACCCCTGTAACCCAACTCAGTACTATTCTGATCATTAACCCAACCTATATAGAATCTTCTAGTCATGTTGCTCCTGAACAGTTGGGATAAACAGTCTATAGCCTAAAAGAACCTTAAATGTTGAGATGTGGTAGGAAATAGATGCTGCAGCTTTGATTGAAATGTAGTAAGAGATGCTGTGGGTCTCCAAGTTACCCTACGTTCACAGAGCCATGAGTGGGCAATAACTGATATAGATAGTTTTAGAGCACAAAGTAATGAAAATGGATGCTTTGGAATCAAATGAACCTGGTTTTGAGCCTTAGCCATGTCACTCCTGCCTCTACCTTCCTTGCCTAACCTCTAAACTACCTTCTGTGTAGGGTCTCTCTGATACTAAAACCAAAATACATGTCATTAAGTACTCTGCAAATAATAATAATTTCTGCCTTTTATTACTATAGTATATTTTTTTCCTTTTTTGGAGATTGATTATTTGATGGATTTAATAACTAGCATGGTGACAAAAGAACCTATATATAACAGCTCATTTGTGTGAATCTTGTTTTCCATTTTAAAAAAATCTTAATCATTTTTCCAGAGAGATGGAGTGATGGCTAATGTGTGTATCACTAACAGTAATGAAGTCAAGAGAAGTTATTTATAAACTGGTTGAGGAAATTTACAGCTTTGGATGGGGAGAGAGGATGCTAATTGTACCATCTTAGGACATGCCCAGAACAGCCTTTAACTAGAAGTCTCTGTGGTAGTACTCCTCTGGGAACCCCAATGACCCAGGAAGGTGAATCTGTAAATAACATCTCCATGGGAATTAAGAACTCTCCACCCTCCTAATGAGATATATCAAATCCCTGTTAATTAGTGTCAGTAGAATAATAATAATGTATGTATCTGTAGCATAAGTAATGATGTTATATGAAACATATGATAACTGTCCAAAACATGGTTGAGGACATTCATTTCGCGTTCTTCTTAGGAAGAATTTCCAAGGAGTGGACTGTGGAATGGGAGAACATGCATCAAGGGGGCACCTGTAGTGAGTCAGACACTTACCCTAACTTGGTCATCTTATTTTCATAGCAAGATGTATGCTACCACTTTAGAGTAAGAAAATTGAGGGTAAGGAAAGTGATGTAAGTGCCTGCCTTCCTAAACATGAGTGTGATTGTATGGGCTTGCAGGCCTGTATCCTCCCTTTTTTTTCCTTGTTCCTGCCTGTGGACCAGTACTCACTTGCCTGTAGCGCTTTCTTCTCCCCCCCCCCATCCTTCCCATTCTCCATATACCTGTTTGACCACACACTTTCATTTGCAGATCATGGAGGACTATGCCAAGAGTGACTGCAAAAATGAATATTTAAGGCATATGGATTCCAATATTTTAGACCATGATGGAGCCAACACACCGGTTATCCCTGGAGACCAGAGCCTGGAAGACAAACTGCTGGGCCTGCTTGCCACTTTGTTCCAAAAGAAGGCCACACTGTTCCTGGAAGCCAGGTAGACATGGGCCCAGGTATCTCTTTGTTTGGGAAGGAATACACTTACGCTGCTACATGGGCTCAGATGGTGGTGTGCAGTGTACCGGAGAGCTCCTGAAATGGCTGGGAAGGAACCTTGCCAGTTGTGCAATTAAGTAATTAGGCTGCTTGCTGGTGGCTGTGAAGGGACTTGAGCAGAGCCACACTCAGGCCCATTACAAAGAGATGAGAGAAAGCTTTTCCCCAAAATTATTCCTGCGAGTCCCAGAAAGCTGCCTGACTGTCAAGAGCTCGAAGAGTCAACCCTCCTGGCATCTCCTCTGGTTTTGGCATCAGCTTAAAAACACCATTGTAGTCGCGACTCTGCTGTTTTATGTTAAGCTTGAACTAAATTCTCTCCTCAGTTTATCTGCTGGGAGTTGTTCCTATTTGGGGAAATGCTACAGGTTGTTTTCCTGACACAAAGAAGGAGAAGCATTAGGTATGTTTGTATTTTGTAAATTAGTCCTTTATGAGCTATTTCCTCTTTTATATTCCTTCTAGGCCATCCATGGCGGTTTCGTGGCTATGAAACCAGGAAGAGCTGTGCTGTGTAGCTTAGTTTTTTTTGACCACTTCTCAGGGTTGCTGGGTGGACTTAGAAAAAAAAATATTGAGGAAAATTGGGTATGATGTTGTATATTTCAATAAAAGCTCTCAGTTCTGATACAGGCAGAAAAAGTTACTACTGCTTTGTCTCTTAGCAAGAGCCAGATACCCTACTCTTTCTTATATCATTTCAGTACTAAGCCTGGGGGGAGGAGGGCCCTTCTCCTGAGACGAAGACTGGAACATTCTGTGTTTGGCAAGCTTAGTGAGACCCAACCTTTTAATCCCTGATACCTAACATTTTCTGAGGATGAGTCTTGGGGGACATACCCAGTTCATCTTCAAAGGGAATTAGACAAGCATAGTTGGTACTCAAGACTAGAGAGTTTCTGAAGTCTCTAAATACCCCACCTTGTAAAGTTTGAAGTAGAAGGTACCACTGCTCCCCCACTGTGTAGGACCACATGGGAGTATTCTTGGATGCTGTGAGCTGGGGACCATGGTGAGACCAAGGTGGGTTGGGAACGTGTGTTTTCTTCTAGTGGACAAGCTTTTCTCCTCCAGCTAGTTGTCAGAAAAGCATGTGAGCATCAACATGTCTTCAATATTGATATTAATTGAGTTGTAAAAATTCCAGCCTAATCATGCTTTTAGAGAAGACCCTTTATGAGCCAGCACTAAAAGCAAACCTGTGATGTTTATACTTGAGTACCTTCTTTCTCTGGCAGTTGCCTGCCCCACAGGCTTCCCAGCCACCAGCAGCTACAGCTAGCATTAGAAAGCGCACCCTAACTCTGCCTAACCTTTGTTTCTGAGCACTATTCTTCCCTGTGCACTACTGAACCAATGATGGCTTGGTGATGGCGCCAAGGTCCTACAGAAGGCCTGACTTGTGTACATGCTCTAGACAGAGCCCTGATTAGCTGTTTTGCAGGCTCAGCTTTACATGCTGTGGCCAGTAATCTTTTTACAAGGATGGGGGAAGGTAGCATTTGTGGACCTAGCATTCCCTTAGCCATTGGAGAATTCTCTGGGGGTGAGGGAGTGAGAATTATTCAGTATTCTCTTTGGACATGGAAACACTAGTCTTATACCTAGAAATCTTTACGAGAAGTGGGATGTTTTTGTTGCTTTGAAAAAACAACAACAAAAAAGCAGTCTTTGAACAGAGCTCCTGCCTAGCTCTGCTATTCAGATCTGTGCCATCTGTCTCCATTGTGATTTCTTCATACCTAGTGATGATGGTACTTATCCCCTAGGAATCTTAAAACAATGAAATAAAATAATGGATCTGCAGTAAAGGTCTATGTAAGCACTAAGTAAAGTTTTGTGACTATTGCTGCTTGAGTCTTGCATTCTAAGGGTGAGTGTGCCAGTGAGTTTGATGATTGTCTGGGCTACATAGTAAGACCTTGTTTAAAAAAATACCTTTCCAATTAATGCCGCCCTTTGCCACTCAGCCCAGGTAAGATGTTATGAATACCATATACAGGTACAACAACCAGCTATTAATGTGTATCTCTGTTCATTACTGAGCCGGTGTCTGACAACCCCAGTGCAAAACTTTGATAGACTTAGACCTAAAACTTCCCCTCAGCCTTTGAGACTTTCTCCTTTCTAGCCATCCATGTGGAAAGACTCCAGAGTGACTGACTCCACTGTCTGCTAGAATGGAACAAGAAATGGCTCATTGGTTGTTGTGCACTTCCCCATCCGAGCAGCTCACTGTTGATGGTGGAGTGAGAAGGCCGAGGCAGCCTGCCTTGTGGGATGGGCAACACTCCCTTCTCCTTCTCCTTTTCCTTGGAGTTCACCTTGAGTGGATCCCACTCCTCGCCTTAGATGTTTCCAGTTCACCCTCTAGTAGCATGGTTCAGAATTTCTTCATCAGGAGGTTTTGGTCTCTGTAGCTCAGTGTTTGGTGATATTTGATAGCTGAGATGTTGTAAAAGATGTGAAAGAGGAGCACTAGGTAGGCTTGAAAATTGTTCTTGAAAGGCTCATACAATCTTGAGTTCCAATTGACTCCAGAAGAGGGTCCAATTTCCAGATGAGGTTTGATTCTGTGGCTGTGGGCATAGCTGAGAGATAGGTAAGAACCCCCAGAATGTGAGGCTGGCAAGAGGTCTAAAGATGGCATTGGAGAAGTGACCAACGGGACTGGGATAAGATTAGGTTACCAGAAGAGTTGGCTAGTGTTTGGAGGTACATTTTGTAGTTCAGAGGTCATAGACACATTGGGGTTCTAGATAGGGATATCAGGGCTACTAGGGTTGGGTCCTGTCTCCACCTTCAAAACCCAGGCTGCTTCCTCTCCAGCACTAGCTTCCATCATTTTCCCTATGATCATTGTAGCAGGCTTCTCCCATTTGGGCATCACAGTGCTTCTGGCAGTCTTTTAAAAATTCAGTGTGTTGTTCTACCTAGCCGTGCATTCACACTAGCTGTGTGTCTGGGTAGCCCACTTCTTAGCGGTTTGTGCTGCTCTAGCCTTGCTGTCTCTGCATAGGCCACACTGCCTATCTTGATATGGAGAACAAATCTCCGAGTAGCCTTTGTTTCAGAGCTCTGGCACAGGCTTGTACTACACTTGTGCTTTTTTCTTCGTCTTCCCTGAAATAAGCCCAGTCCTCTGTTGCGCCCCAGCCTTGGCTAGCTGCTCATACTACCTGTGTTTCTAGGTTCTGTGTTCCTAGCACTTATTGTGCGTAGCACGTCACAGAACTGTTTTGCAGGTTCTCTTATTCATACTGACTGATGTTCCTATTTCACTCCTCAAACAGATAGATATGATCACATTTGAGCCACCGTTTAAGTATTAACTGCAAACGCTGTCTTATGGTAGAATAGAAGTATCCTTGCTGCTATCCAAGAAAGCCTTCCCCATGTGGATTCACTTCTGACCCCCTAACTCCTTGTTTCTTCTGAGTCATCATTTTCCTTTTTTCTGAGTCATTTTCATAAACATAAGACACACCTGATATTAGATATTTGGGAAGGACCCTTCCCATCTGGTTTCACACCCATTTCAGCTACTGTCCACTTTCTTTCTTCTCATTCAGGCAACATTTCTCAGAAGACTGCTGACATTCATAGCTTCCACCCTGTACAGTTCTCTACCCCCATCTGAAGAGACTTCACAGCCTTTGCCTCATTTATTAAGTCAGTAACAGTTTCTAAACTGTGATATCTATTGGCCAGCCTTTTGGCAGCAGCTGGCCCTATTCCCTGCCCTCGCTCTCAGCCTCCTTTGTTAAAGGATACTGGTGTATCTCAGAGCCCTGTTCTTGGCCCCTTTCTTTGTTCCTCCATTCCCTCCTGCTGCTGGAATGGGTTACATGACTCTGACTTCTGTGTAATGATCTAATAACTCTGTGCTGGACACCTCCTCCTACTTATGGGTCAGATGTTTCCGTGCTGACCTAAGACCCACCTGGTGCCACTCTGCTGCTTCTCTAGTCTTTGTCATGTTCATGTCCTGCATTGCCTAATAACTGTAGCCTGACGTACAAGCTCCTCAGCCCCTAAAGCCTGTAGCGAGTCCTCATGGTCACCCTCAGATTATAACCCAAATTCAGTCCCTTCTGATCTCCACTCTTACCTTGTCGCTGCCAACATCCCTTATCTGGACTTCTGCAGCCATGGCGCCTTCTTATTTACCCTCTTGTTCCCATTTCTACCTCTCTGTAGTTTGTTCTCCACAGAGTAGCCAGGGTCTTTTAAAAACTTAGGTCAGGTTGCTCCTCTCCTATGGTAACACCTTTCAGCGGATTCTCACTGTCACAGTCAGATCAGCTTCTAGACCCATCCTCTGTCATTTCTCCAGCTACATCATCCACGCCTTGTGTTTGCTGGGCCTCAGCCACACCAAGCTTGTTCTTATCAGGGGCTTCTGGTAGCTAGTGTTCCCCAGGCTGTGATAGACTTACCCAAATGCACAATCAGCAGAGCTCTGGTGAGCAGTCAGCTTTGTGGGGAGGCTCTTCCCAACCACTTAGTTTAAAGAGAATCCCATTCGTATGCTTTCTCTGATTCATTCCCGCTTTCCCTCTCATTCATAATCCTTAGATTATGTAAGTACTATGCATTGATTTAGTTCTCAGTGTATGCATAGCTGTGTGTCTGTCACTGCCTTAAAGACATGCTTATTCCTCTTCGGAAAAGTGAATGAATGGCAGATAGTTGAGCATTCCACAATGCAGCAAAGATTAAGTTTGGAAAACCAGGAAGAATTAGAGCTCTCTTGGTGTCAGAAAGGCCTAGGTTTTAATCTTTGCTCTGCCACTTGGCTGAGACCTTGTTTTCTCTTTGAGCCTGTTTCTTCATCTGGTCTCACAGCCTGTGAGGATGTTGTGTGTTTCAAGGACCTGACGCATGTCAAGTGCTTAGTAAATGTCAATGCCTTCTCTTATACCTTCTGCTTGGCACAGATGCTCAGGAGGGGTGTAGAAGCACCACCCAGGCTTCTGATGAGACCCTTGGACCACACCAGTCTGAAGGTCCTGACGACAGAGACAGCTTAATGATTTTGCTATTCCCATTTCCAGCCAAGCAACACTTGAAATGTTTGATTTAATAGCCACCACTTTAGTATATTGCAGTGGCCTCCTTTGCTGCTGTTTACTACCCATTTGAAAAGTCTTTTTCTTAGGTTTTATTGTGTGTTATTTGGTGGTGAGTGATGGTCCTCCTTTGGCTAGCTGACTAGCAATTGTCATTATTACTTAACTATATTAAGAAAGGAATAGAAAGAAAGGAAAATTTAGTCCTGATACTAAGAATATCAGAAATATTTTTAAAGTCAATGTTTATTATAGCTTAAGCTGGTCTTTGTAGTTTAAATGATTTTACACTAGAAGTGAGTGATGGCAGCTTGCATTTTACTTTTAATTTTTAAAATTCGAATTGAGTTCACTTCCTTGATGTAGACCATGGGACTCTGGAAATGAGGCGGGTTTTACTGATGTCTGAAGTGGGCATGTTGAGAAGATGAGCCTGGGTAGTGCCATTTTCCATGGTGGCTGCCATCAGAGGGAGGGTAAGCTGGGTATTGCTACATCACAAGGTTTCTTGCAGCAAAGCAATAAGGAGAATCTGAGTGGAAATGACAGTGGAAGTAACCCAAAGGCTTCTCTGCATGAGCTCATGCACCTGAGAGACCCTTCCAGCAGGCAGTCATGGCTCCTAGACCAGCCCTTTCTCCCAGTTCTCTGGTTCTGTTTCACCTCTGCCCCATCTTTTTTGTTTTCTTTATTTTGTCAGTAATTTTAATTTTATTGATTTTTTTATTGAGCTCTACATTTTTCTCTGTTCCCCACCCTTTCTCTCCCCTCCCCTTCAACCCTCTCCCAAGGTCCCCATGCTCCCAATTTTCTCAGGAGATCTTGTCTTTTTCTACTTCCCATGTAGATTAGATCCATGTATGTCTCTCTTAGGGTCCTCATTGTTGTCTAATTCTCTGGGATTGTGATTTGTGGGCTGGTTTTCTTTGCTTTATGTTTAAAAACCACTTATGAGTGAGATAATTGTCTTTCTGGGTCAGGGTTACCTCACTCAAAATGATGTTGTCTAGCTCCATCCATTTGCCTGCAAAATTTAAAATGTCATTTTTTCTGCTGTGTAGCACTCCATTGTGTAAATGTACCTCATTTTCCTTATCCATTCTTCAGTCGAGGGGCATTTAGGTTGTTTCCAGGTTCTGGCTATGACAAACAATGCTGCTATGAACATAGTTGAGTACATGTCCTTGTGGCACGATTGAGCATCCTTTGGATATATACCCAAAAGTGGTATTACTCGGTCTTGAGGAAGGTTGTTTCCTATTTTTCTGAGAAATCCCCACACTGACATCCATAGGGGCTGTACCAGCTTGCATTCCCACCAACAATACAGCAGTGTTCTCTTTACCCCACAACCTCTCCAGCATAAGTTGTCATCAGTGTTTTTGATCTTGGCCATTCTTACAGGTGTAAGATGGAATCTCAGAGTTGTTTTGATTTGCATTTCTCTGATGACTAAGGATGTTGAGCATTTCCTTAAGTGTCTTTTAGCCTTAAACTTTATTCTTGGGAGTGGGAAGCTGGAGAGATGGCTCAGAAGTTAAGAGCACTTGCTGCACTCACAGAAAACCCAAGTTTGGTTTCCAGCACCCATAGGATAGTTCAGAACTGTCTGTAACTATGGTTCCAGAGGATCTGACACTCTCTTCTGGTCTCTGCAGGGACTGCATGCATGCACTTGCTGCACAGACATAAAATAAAAATAAATATACAGAAAAATAAAAATAAATACATCTTAAACCTTTTTTCTGAACTTCCATAGATTGTTTTCTGTTCCCTTGCATATGAATTTTCTGATTTCTTAGGCTGTCATATTTTGGTGTATTCATGTGCATATGTGGGTGTGGTGTGTGATACATGTATGTGTGCTTGTAAGCATACATGTGGAACACAGAGTAAGATGCCTGGTGTTTTCCTCTGTTTCTGTCTGCCTTATTGCTCTGAGACAAAGAACTCTTACTGAAATGGAAGCTTTTCAGTTATGTGACTGGCAGTGAGCTCTTGACGTACGCCTGTCTCTACTCTCCAGTGCTTGAATTACAGGCATGCCTGGATTTTTACATGGGTTCAAAGAACAAGTTTTCTTACTTACTAAGCCATTTCGCCTGTTTGATTGTTGTCTTTTTAAAGAGAGGATTTTACATGTAAGTTTGGTTTATGTCTATTAACCATCCACACTCTTAGTCTTCTAGGGTGAGAATACTGAAGTTGAGGCCTTATTTAACATCGGTCAGATTTCATTTCTGCCCTGAGGGTGACGTTGTGTTTCTGTTATTAACCCCCCCCCCGGCCCCCACAACCATCCTAGTTCCAGGCTGGGTTTTCTCTCTGAGGTCTTTAGTTTTGCGCCCTATTGTGCACCTCTTTTTGTTATGTATACCTGCTGCCCTTTCTGTGAGTGGATGAGGAAGGAGCACATCTGTGTTTGTGCCACATCTTGACCGGAAGTCTGTCCTCTGCACAGGAGCTCTTCACCTTTCTGAAGCCCATGTGTGAAGACACCTGTCTTTTCCTCAGCACGGTGTGGCACATGAGACTCTTCCTGTGTCCTCTGCCTACTTCCTAGCCTTACTTTGCCCTTCACCACATAGTGGCATGACTGTTCATCTCAGTGTCATGCTTACACCACCACTTGGCTCCCCTGTGTTTCCCCCTTGGCCTTGTGGATTAGTCACTTACATACATACTCCTTCCTAGCATCAGTTTGCGTCTTTGCTGTAGCCCTTGTGCCAATACAGTGTCCAGCACACAGAGGAGGCTTCCAGTCATATGTGCCATACCAGAACCATCCTGGGTGCTTCTCATGCTGGCTTTACTCCAAGTCCCCGAAAAGCAGAATCAGAGACTCAGACTTGTGTATATGGGAACAGGAAGCCAGTGAAGATGGTATGGTTGGTCTGGGCAACCGGGCACTCCAGTGGGCAGTGCAGCCTGGGGCTTCTGTCCTCAGGATGGAAGCTAGGACATTCATGCCATGGCTCTCAGCCCAGATAGCTCAGCTCTCTCACCACTCCACCCTGTCTTGAGGGCCGACTCAGCTTTGAAAAGGGCAGCAGAGATGCATAGGGTGCTTGAAGTGGGACCTGCTGCGTCTGCGGGAACTGTCCACACAGCTGCAGCTACTATCAGAAGTGGGGCAAGGCACATGACAAAGAACATCTGCTATCAGGATCCTGCCTCCTTTATCCTCATTGTTCCTTTAATCTTCCTATTCTCTGGAAGGAGATTTACCATCCTGTCAAAGAATCACATAGAGTTTGGAGCCACTCCATTTGTTACTTATTTGAATTCATTTTACTTTCTGTGCTGGGGTCAAACAGAGGCCTGGACATGCTAAGCAAATGCTGTGTCTCTGAGCAACACGCTCATCACCTGAAGCCATTTATCTGTCTTTGCCCCAGTTTGCTCTCTATCTATGGCTGTGAAAAAGACCATGTCCAAAAGCAGCTTGGGGAAGATGGTGTTTATTTGGCTTACCAGGTTATAGTCCATCATCAGAGAATGCAGAGCAGGAACTGAAGCAGAGACCATGCAGTAAAGCTGCTTGCTGGCTTACTCAGGCTGCTTTCTTATACACTCTAGGATCACTGCCCGGGGATAGCACTCCTCAAGGTGGGCTGGGTTCCTCTGTATCAGTCAGTCAAGAAAATGCCCCACAGGCTTGACTACAAGCCATTCTGAAGGGGCATGTTCTCAGTTGAGATTCCTTCTTTTCAGATTATGCGCCAATTTGACAAACCAACTAGCACAGCCTTCAAAGCAATGTGCTTTGTGCTCTATCTGCATGCCTGTTAATGAAGCATCCTTCATTAATATCTGTTTCTTGCGCTCGTATTATAGACCAAGATCAATCAGGTCACCCATGGACTATCGAGGTTGGCATAGTTAGTCCAAAGCCATATTTGTATACTGAACATAGGATGGGGCCAATGTCACGGAGTTGGGTACCTATAATTGCCATGGACACTCTGTGATCCCATTTGCTCCTCCTTTGGCCAGCCCCCTTTGATATATCCATGTGGTCCACTTAGCTGGCTTTGTACTTATGTGACATTATCCATGAGCTAGGCAGGATAATACCTGTCTTGTTTGGGTATTGTGAGGTTACATGAGTTCAAATGCTTCTCATGGTTCCTGGCATATTTGGGAACTCAGTATGTTTAATGCAAGTGAAATCTGGACAGTATCAATGGGGGAAAACTTGGGCGGCAAGGTTGTCACTGAATCTGAAATAGGAGGCTGATTCTCCCACTGTCTTCTTTTTTGAAAAGCAGACCAGATCTTCTGAAAGCACTGGGTGCCTTGGTTTTGGAACAAATATACTCGGGAGAGCAGGAACTTCCTGGAGATCACCTTGATAGTAAAGCTAAGAAGGCACTTCAGCAAGTAGCTGTTCAGTTGAGAGATGAACTTGACCTTTCCTTCCCAGACAACTCATTCTCTAAGTCACACAATGAACTCAAGTCAACATGGGGGACCGGGCTAGTAAAGGCAGGTGACAGAGCCAAGGTGGAGCTGAAGAATGCCTCAGTGCAAACTATCACCGTAGAGGACACCCCCCATGAATTCAAATCTAAGGGGAAGAGAGAAGCTTGGGAAGAGAAACCAGAAGAGGCCATTTTCAACACTGACCCTGAGTCAGAGGCCTTGTGTGAGATGCCAAGGCTACGGGCCACTCCCCTCTCATTTCCTAGTACAATCAACAAGGTAAGGTTTTCTATATATTAATTATGTATTTACCTTAAACAATAACAACAACAAAGTTTTAAAAAGAATCACCTTCAATGCCACCATATTTTCTGTTTCTGTTTCTGTGAATGCCAAATCTGGCAGTTCCACTCTGCTTTGTTGTCCCAGCCTCCTTCTCCTGCCCTCTCCTCCACTCTGCCCTCCTTTTCCTCTCCTCCCACTTCTTACCCTGACCCCAGCCATATCTTATTTACCAGGACACTTTGGTGTTTTCACTAGGAAAATCACACCTGGAATTCTGTCTATCCATCTGCCTGTAGCTTTCTCTTGGTTTTATGAACTAGGATGTTTCCCCATGATGGCTTCTTAAGATTCTACTGGACCAGAGTCTATATGGTTCTTTTCTACTGAAGGGTAGTTCCCTTTGCACGTTGTAAAATTGTAAAAACTCAACTTTAGAGTATGAGAGCCTGGCTTCTGTTTTAGGAGGAATTTGTGTGGGAGACATCGTTCTGAGGGCTTTATTTCTTTTGGATGCCAGATTCTGAGCACTCAGGGTTAACCAGCCTAAAGTAAAGGGCCTAGGCTGGGTCACCCACTGTGTCTGCCTGCAAGAGCATCCCTGTTCCCTGCCAAGCTGCCCTCCAGCCACAGTAGTCCAAAATGGAGACATCTGGTTTTGCTGAGTCAATGTGTGTGTGCTGGTTTTCTCTCTGAGCTGCTCTGTAAACTGTAAGCACAGTCACACACACCAGATGATTAAGACTCAGACTTTCTCGACAGTGCATGATTGGACCTACATTCCAGTCCTCTGGGAGTAAGGGTTGACATTGAGAATCTCTGTAACAGTGATGTGTTCTGGTGAAAAAGGAAGGAGGTTATGATTCTGATACCTTTAGTGAAGGCTGTGGTATGCTTGCTTCTGATGGCTGTTTTGTAGCATAGAAATCAACTGTATACACTGCTTCATAGCCCCAGAATGGAGAATTAAGTTTCTTTTTTGACCACTAAATTACTGCTTTTGTGCCTACCAAACAGAGTTAGATATATCATTAACAAAATTGCTTTTGATTGTTTTAAATTATGCACCAAAACTGTAATTTCTAGAAGAGGATTTTCTAAAGATATCAGTAAAGACTAAAACAAATATATATATACAATATGCACTGCCATTATATTAATGGTACTCAAAATGCAAATTTGTTCAATTTGGCTAGAATAGAATTGCTCTTGTTTGCCCCAGCTCCTTCAGTTTGTACCTATGTATTAGGAAAACTGGGTAAATTTATTATTATTATTTTCTTTTTTGTTTGTTTGCTTTTTCTGTTGTGTGGTAGATGCCATCCTGTGTTCAGGAAATTGGATAATTGAATGGACTTAATTTTTTCAAATATATTTTATTTTTAAATAAAATTATCTTTACTATGTTTTTAAAAGAGGAAAATTTTATTTATTCATTCCCTTACGTTTATCATCTGCTGTATGTACCAAGGACTGTGCCAAGTTCCCTTTATTATCTTACTTAATTTTTTCAACAAATGTAATCATTGTACATTGAAAGAAACACAGTGCCATGAAACTTAGAGACCTGTCCAGAATTCCTTATCTGGCAAGTGGAGAGGAGATAGTTACTTGCATGGCTTCAGAGAAAGACATTGGCTTTCTTTGTGGTTTTGATAGTGGCAGAATTGGTAATCCAGTGACTTAAGCCAGAACGCTGGTATCTAGTTAAAAAGAATATCACTGCAGCCTAAAGGTGAGGCAGAGACCATAATGACCAGAAACGTGGTTATAGAGGACTTTATAGACATGCTTGTACTTGTATCAGGCCTAGCTGCCCACATGACCTCTCAGTACTTTGAATGGGATCAGTGTGACCCAGATTCCCAGGCTATATGAAGGCACAGTGAGGTAAGAGTGCAAGATCCTAGGGCAGATGACTGTGTAGCAGGAGCTCAGAACATGTGAATTCTATTCCTAAATAATGCCATACAGTCTGCCATCTTTAATAATGATGGTAGGTGAGACTGCTCCAGTCCATATGGCAGTGCTTTATGAGGTGTTATTTCAGAACTCATGTTAGGCTGAATGATGGCAATCTTCCAACCCCAGATAGGCCTTGGCATTTCTGCACTTCAGATATCTTCTGTGCTGACATGTGACACACAGATCTGGGCCCAAGACTAAAGATTGGTGGAGACTCAGGACCAAAAAATTGACTGTTATTTCCCAGTCGTCTGCTGAGGCATTTACCTCCCCCCAAGTGGTTCCTCTCACCTCCTCAGACTGCCCTTGTCCTTGAACATTTTCTCTTCTTCTCCTTGGAATTCCAGGACAGAAAGATCTCACTTGTCCTAACAGCCTTGGAGTTTGAAGAGCTGGTTTGATCCCCAAGCCTTATACTGTATGATACTGGAGTAGCTGTGTTACATCTTGGTTCTTTGAAACCAAACCTGATAGAACATTTCCATAATTCCCTAAGCAAGCTCTGTCCTCCTTAGTAGTCAAACGGGTTTCCCCATCTGCCCGTCCCAAGTTCTAAGCAGCCACTAACTACCTCCTGGTTATCTGACATTTTCTATAGTAGAATCTTACAACATGTGACTAACTTTTCCACTTAACTTAATACTTTCAGAGTTTATTCATAGTGCAACATGAGATAGCTCTTCCTTTGTTTTTATCACCACATAGCATTCTGGGGTATGGTTATTGCACATTTTATTTTGAATATTATACATTTTGTTGCTGTTCATACAGATGTTTGTGTGGACAGGTGTTTTTATTTCTCTTGAGAAGATACACAGGAATAAAGATGATGGCCCTCATGGTTACTTGCTGTTTAACCATTTTGAGGAACTTCTCGCTTACTGGCTGTGCCATTCCATTTTTCTCCCAACAATGTATGAGGCTTCCAGTTCTATCACTTCCTTACCCACACTTGGTGCCATCTCTGACTGTTGCTCCCCTAGTGGAAATGGGTGTATTCTGTTGAGATTTCAGTGCATTTCTCTTATGGTCAGTGATGCTGAACATCCTCCCATGTGCTTGTTTTTAGCTCTGTGTTGTCTCCTCCAGAGACATGCCTGCCTGGTCTCTTTCCTATTTTTTAATTGAACCATTGTATTTTATTATTATTGAGTTGTAATACTTTACATATTCTAGGTTTGATTCCCTCTTCTAGTGTTTTGAGTATGTTTGAAATTCGCCACCTCATCTGGCCTCTAGAGTGTCTACTGTATACTAAATTGGAACCTATGATAGGTGTGGTAAAAATATGCAGAAGCTGAAACTCTAGGCCTTACATTCAGGTTTGGAACACAGGCGGTAACTATGGATTTTCTCAGGCATTACAGTGATGCTGATGTCCTCTGGAGAAAATGACAGGGACTCTGAGTGTGTAAAGGAAGCTTTGGCTTGGACTTGGAAGTCAAGGGCTTGTTCTTTTGAGGGTGGCACATCTGAACTGTCCTGATGAATGGCTTAGTAAGGAAGCAGAGGTGAGCAAGAATGAGTGTTTAGATAAAGCATATACTAAAGCTCTGAAGTGCAAGAAGCATGGTATTATGAGGAACCTATAGAAGGTTTGTGTGACCAGAGAGTAGGCTAAAGTGAGGATGGGCAGTGACTTAGACTGTGGGTCATGCTGTACTATTGTGTGGACATTGACCTTTGACTTAAAACAACCAGGAAAATAGTTTTAAGCACCAAGGAATAGTCAGTTTGCCTCTTTGCAGCAGCATGGAGTGGATTAGAGAGACTCAACATGAATGCTATACAACCCAGGAGGCTGCTTAGGTGAGAGCTAGGAGCCTGTACTGGGTGCCAGAGGAAGATGAGGAAAGTTAGAAGAACTGAGAAGCACCCTAGGAATTGTACTTACTGGAGTCTGCTGAGCACCAAAAGGGAGTGATGAGAAGAAAGGGCAGTTCATAAAGACTTAGCTTCCTGGCTGGTGTAGTGAGTGGATGAGTGTAATAGCTATGGCAATAACCTGCTGCTGGGTATGTGGCATAATGAAATCAAGGCGTTGACGACCTCTAAAGCTTTTATAGGTTAGACTGGTTGGAAGCTCTGGGTTTGAGAAATATACTAGGTAGCAACCCAGTCAGTAGCCACTTAAGTAGGGGACTTGCAAGAGCATAAGACAGATGGGCTCACACTAGGAATGGTGGAAAAACAGATAAAAACAAAAAAAAACATTTCTGAGACTGTGTTAAATATGGAATAACCAATTGTAGAATGTTTGAATTATCCAAAGAGAACATGAACCAGAGCCCAGAGGGTATGAAGAAGGGCCCTTAACAGTGTGGATATGTCAGGGAGGGGATGGGAATCTGCCACTATTTGTGCTCTTTCTTAGGGATGGACAGGACAGAGATGCTGTTATATAGGGCTAGAGGTGTAGGTGAGCACCTCTATTTTAACTTGTTTTAAAAACACAAAAACGTTACTTATAAAACAAAACAAAATATGTTTTAAGCATACTCAGTACTATACCTGTGTGTTTCCAGGATGCTGAGAAGACAGAATTGATGATCCAATTAAAAGCATCTGAATTACTGGAAAATGTGTATGATCTTCCTGCCTCCCCAGAGGTGGTAGCTCAGCTCCAGGGTCAGGTTCTAGAGCTGCAGGGGGAGCTGAAAGAGTGTAAAACACGCAATAAGAAACTCCATGACAAGCTAATTCTGGCAGAGGCAATGATGGAGGGGATGACAGTACCCAACCCTGTCCTGAATGGTAAGCATCAAGAAAATGTATTCTCCATGAGCTGGGTGAGTGGCCCACAGAACTGCCTAAAATGTTCTTCCTATTGTTCAGAGTTGCAGTGATTTGTATATAAGTTCCATGAACTGCAGTGATTAATCTTAACTCTTGAAAAATGCACAATGGAGAAATATGAGAAGGGAAACAAATCAATTAGCTTCTTTTTTATTCTGGAGTCTGGAGTAGTAGGATTTGTAATGTTCTCAGGTCATGGAGGCAGGGGTCTCTGCTGCTTTCCCTTAGAATTGTGTATGGATACCTTGGTTTGAATCTGGATTTTTTTTTAACTATTTCCCAGGCCTGTGAGAGACTTAGCAGGTAGCAGTACAATTTGTAAATGATGGTCTTCTTTGCAGAGTTATCTGGCTAACTTGAGGCTCACCTCAAATGCTACTGACTTTTTGTCTCTGTACATATAATCCACTTCCCTAGTCATGGTTCTTTGGGGACATATGGGTTAAAATATGCCTAAGGAAGCAGAATCCAAAGACTTGGACAAAACCTTTCAGACTTCTGAACTAGTGTGTCCTAGTTCAAGACAATAGTACTTCAAGATTGTGGATCACCATTACGGTGGGTGGTTTGAAAGAAAATGACCCCTACAGGGAGTTGCATTATTAGGAGGTGTGACTTTGTTGGAGGAAGTGTGTCATGTCACTGTGGAGGCGGGCTTTGAGATCTCATATATGCCCAAGCCATGCCCAGTGAGACAGACCACTTCCTGTTGCCTGTGTATCAAGATGTAGGACTCTCAACTCCAGCACCATGTTTCCCTCTATACCACCGGTCACAACATAATGATAATGGACTAAACCTCTGAAACTGTAAGTGAGCCACCACAAATGTTTTTCTTTATAAGAGTTGCTGTTGTCATGGTGTTTCTTCACAACAATAGAAACCCTAACTAAGGCAGAAATTGGTACCAGGGACTAGAATATTGCTGTGAAAGACCAGACCATGTTTTTGTTTGGAGGAATTTGAACTTTAGTATTTTGGGTTAAGAAAGAAGTAGCGTTCTTTTAAGTACTTCTTAATGGGCAATACCAGTGGGAGCAGGGAAGACAGTATTGCTAAGAGTGATTTGAACTGTCAGGGGGTTAGCTCAACAGGTTTCAGAGTCATTTTAGTATATTGCCTAGAAATCGTTCTTGTGATATTTTGGTGAAGAATGTGACTGCTTTTTACCTCTGTCTGAAAAGTTTGTCTGAGGCTAAAATGAAGAGTTTTGGATTAAATCCCTTGGCAGAGGAAATCTCAAAACAGCCCAGTATAGACTCTGTTGTATGGTTGCTAGTGTTAACTCTAACAAAGATATATAATGAGAAGGAGCAAGCTGAGCAAGGAAAAATACAAAATTTAAAATTTGAGGAGAAAAGGGGCACCAGAACATGGAATGGAGCTAAATCCTGTGTTCAAGGAGATAAACAGATTAAGAAATGAGAAAAAGGGAATGGTGACCTCAAGGCAGCATCCCACCCAGCTAAATTTACATTTTATGAAAGGGAATTAAAAGCTTAGAGCCAGGTGTGGTGGTACACACCTTTAATCCCAGCACTGGGAAGGCAGAAGCTGGTGGATCTATAAGTTTGAGGTCAGCCTGGTTTGCAGATCCAGTTCCAAGACAGCCAAACTTAGGCAGTGAAGGTAACCATCAAAAATGGAAAGCTGGTGAAGATATAATTGATCAATGGGGCCATGTTCCAGCACCAGTAAGCAGCAGAACTTGGCAACTTCAACCATGTGGTTCTGGCTTTACGGATAGAAGAAAGGACTAAGGAAAGTCACTGAAGTCAGCCGGGCACACGTCATGGGGTGTCTCTGAATAGAGGCCAGAGAGACCATTTGCATGAAGCTGTGAAGTTGAATCCTGGATTGTCTTGGAGATCTCAAAACGTTAGAGATGCCAGAGCCCGGAGCTACCTGTCGAAGAAGTTGCTAACAGGAAGTGGAACCAGCCCAGGAGAAAGAAGTGTGTTGCAGTCAACAAAACTGAAAGGAGTTGGAGATCTGAGAGTGCTTTCATATCAGACATGGAGATGCAGAGTTTGGAATTTGCCCAGCTGGGTTTTCAATCTTGTTTTGGTCCAGTATTTCTTCACTGTGCTTCCTTCCCTACCTTTTGGAATGGTAATGAATATCCTGTGCCATTATTTATTGAAAGTATGTGATCCACTTTTTGATTTTATAGGTGATGGCAGTTAAGAGATTGCATGAATTTCAGAAGAGACTTTGAACTTTAGACTTTTAAATAAATTTGAGACTGTTGTAGACTATGTGGACTTTTGAAGTTAGACTGAATGCATTTTTTGTATTATACTATGGCCATAAGCCTTTGGGGGCCAGGAATGGAATGTGGTTTGAAAGAAAATGGCCCTCTCTATTAGAAGATGTGGCTTTGTTGGGATGGGTATGGCCTTGTTGGAGGAAGTGTATCACTGTTGGGGCAGGTTTTGAGGTCTCATATGCCCAAGTGTCTCAGGCCACTTTCTGTTGCTTTTGGGTGAAGATGTAAGAACTCTCTGCTGCTGCTCCAGCACCTTGTCTGCCTCCATGCTGCCTTGCTCCCCGCCATGATGATAACGGACTAAACCTCTGAACTGTAAGCAAGCCACCACAATTGCATTTCCTTTATAAGGAAATAAATTTCCTTTATAAGAGTTACTGTGATCATGGTGTCTCTTCACAGCAATAGAAACCCTAACTAAGACAGCCAGCTCTCTGAGAATATGGAGAATACAGAGAACCCTCATAGAACAGTTCAGGTCAGCAGAAAAGTAGCGTTTACATCTTCCCCAAAGGCTTATGAACCTTCAAATGTGCCTGTGTTGATACTTGATTTTGATCTCCTACTGTAAGCAATGGACAGTCACATGATGAACCTTTATCCACAATAGGAACCCTGTGTGCCAATCTGTTCCAGGCTCTGTAGTGACAGGAGCACAAAACAGATAAGGTCTCTTTCCAGCTTATGTTCTTGAGTGTGTGCAGACAAGCTGCTTACTGTGCAATACAATGCCTGTGAAAAGTGCAGCAGGATGAGAGGCTTGGGACATGAGGCATGAATAGGGTTCACTAACACTCATGAGTGTTAGAATGCTCCGTGGCAAGGTGGAATTTGGTTGGAAACTAGAAGCAGTTAGCATGCTTGTCGTCCTGAGTGAAGGAACAAGGACAAAGGCCCTGGTATTGCTTTATACTTGAGAACTTGGGAATGGAGTAGGGAGGCTGGTGTGCATAGCATGGGAGAGGGGTGGGCAGAGATGTGGAAGATGAGGTCAGTGAGCAGCAGACTAGGTGCACTATCAGAGACCATTCTAGGACTTCATCTTCTCAAGAATAGAAGCTGTTGGAGGCTTTTGAGAGCCACACAGTGATGTGATCTGACTTAAGCTTTAAAACAGGAGCTGGCAAAGTGCTGTCTTTGGCCAAATCGAACTTGCTGCTTATTTTTGTGATTTAAACTTATTGATACCCAGCTCTATTCATTCACATAGTATCTGTAACTGTTTTATTATAAAGTAGAGTTAAAGGTATGCTAGAGACCCTAAAGTCCAAAAATTGTGTCATTTTGCTTATTAAAGGAAATAGGCCAACTTATGTTTTAAAGGGATAGCTTCCTTTGCTCTCCATTGGAAGGATGGAGTTGCCTTGCAACAGTATGGGAAAGATCACAGCAGAGGCAGGAATTGGAGGATGCTAGATTTCTGGCTAAGGGTTTGTTGAACAATCCTGGTAGAGACTTCAGGTAGGCAGCTAGAGACAGGTGAGTTTGCTGTCTAGGAGAGGGGAATAAGCTTGAAAAGAAACCAGGGAATAGCCACATATACTGATATTTGATATTGTATAGCTCAGGTCCATAGAGATGAGACTGAGGAGGAGCAGCAGGTGTAATGGTGACATGTCAGCATTTCAGAAGCTGAGTTGGAGTGGTAGTCAGCTATTGAGAAGGTGAGTCTGAGGGTCTGCCCTGGTGTTTAATGAGGCCTTTAAGAAGGAAGCTTCTGTGGGAGAGGCCTGATGGGCATCAGTTCCAGAGTCGGAAGCACCAAGGATAGTCACCCCTGTGGAATTGCACTGATGTGTGAAGGTGTGAAGGGCAAGGGCCACCAGGTTCCAAGTGGCCAGTGAATCTATAACCAGAGGACTGAGATGACTAAAGGAAGTTGGGTAATCAGCAGGCAGTCTGCTGCAGGAGCTGCACAGTTGGGATTTCTGGAGGAATGAGTGGTATACACATTGAAGCAAGGAGCATAGGCTCTTATAGACCTCCGAGCTTATGATCCAGGGATGTGGAAATGACAGCTTCTACCGCAAAGGCTGTAGGAGAAGCAGTCTCTTCAGGACAGCCCAGTTTGTAGTAGAGCAAGGACTGAGACAAATGTTTACAAAATGTCTTAGTTATGGTTTCTGTTGCTGTGAAAAGACACCATGTCCACAGCAACTTTTACAAGAAAAAATTGAGGTGGCTCACTTACCAGTTTCAGAGGTTCAGTCCATTATCATCATGTCAGAGAACATGGCGGGATGTAGGCAGACATGGTACTAGCAAAGTAGGTGAAAGTCTTGTATCTTGCGGGTCACTGGAAGTCATCGGAGACACTGGACAGTAGCCTGAGCATAGGAAACTTGAAAGCTCAGCCCACAGTGGCTCTTCCTCCAACACAGCCACGCCTCCTAATAGTGCCACTCCCTGTGAGATTATGGGGGCCAATTACATTCAGACTGCCCCAGAAAGCTCAACTGTTTATAGCTTGCCAACGGAAGATTCAAGTACTAGATAGGAAATTGTGTCAAATGAGGGCATTTCTAGAGTGGGTCAGGGGGTTGGGGGTGATTCTTGTAGCCCTGCGTTTCCTGTGGCACTAATAAAATGAGTCCCTGTTAATTGTTGAACCCATCGCACACATTAAATACATGCTCTAATTGAATCTTTCTCTTGTCTTTGGAGGCAATTCCAGTAATTATTGTCTCCATCTTAAGCATAGGCAGCAGTTAAAGAGAGGAAGTGACTTGGATAGTTACTCTGGTACTCATCGCCAGGGCTCCATATGAAATAGCCTGGCTGTTTCCAAAGGCCTAACACATAATACTCTATAGGGATTTTGTGATGCTCTGCAGCCAGAGGCAGCTTCACTGTAAGTTTAGACTGTCTCTTAGATTCACTTACTTGGGGTTTCAAGGTCAGTCACCTTCTACAGAATCAGACTTCCCTCCCTCCTTTCCCACTTCCCATTAATCCTTCCTTCCATCCATCTAGGCATCTAGTTACCCTGTTGTTGAACATTATCTGATTGTCTGCTATGTCTCCAGCCAGCTTGGAGAGTAGGAAAAAGACAGACCACATACAGTTCTCCACCTTCTGAGAGTTCCCTGTCATATTGTAGTAGGGGCAGATAATTAAACAGTGTTGAGGGGGTGGGACTTTAGAGGTAAAGTGCTATGGCAGAGGTGACCCAGCCAGCAGAGGGACTGGCATTTGTCTAGGACTTGCCATCTGTTCTACACATTTGCTGAAACTCTAGAGTGCATCAGCCAGGTGCTGCTCTGGCTATCACCCAGAAGCCTCTGGGACTTCTCTCACTTTGGAAAAGTGGTCATGGGTTGATGGAATTCATTTTCTCACTCATAGTTTTTTGAGAACTTGAACTTAAACCATTTCAGACAAGCTGTACTATATTTATGCTTTTATGTCCTGTTATGGCAGCTCGATAGATTAATTTTATCTTATAAATTGCATTTTGCCTCCCCAGTGTTTCTATTCTCCCAGTTGTATCTTTGTGTTCTTCTCAGTTGCTTGGCTAAATTTCAAGTCTCCCGTTTTATTTTTCTTTCTCATTGCCAGAGCCTGCAGCTGTTGTGAGAGCAGTCTACCAGGACAACCCAGGCGAGCAAGAAGGACCTGAAACCATACACTCTGCTTGGAAAGACAAAGAAGCGGACAGTGACCAATATACAAGCTTTGAGATGGGTTAGAATTCCACCACCATGCAACAGCTACTGAGTGCTAGGCATTGTTCACTACCATTTTACATCAAAGTCCTTACTAGGTCCTAAAAAAAAAAAAAAAACCTCGCTTTAGGGGCTTCTTTATCATTTCCATACGACAAAGGACAGGTGAGGTTATTTGAAAATGACTGACTTAGGGGTCACACGTCTGGTTAGGAGACACAGGAGAGTCAGGGCATACTATAATGTCAGTGGGACTTACTGGTCTGTTATCAGACGATTCTGCAAGGTGGGTTCAGATTGTTTATCTTGAGGACACAGTGTCATCTTTCAAGAGACCTCACACATCAGGGACATGGAATTGTAGAAGGCCATTGGCATCCAGCTTGCTGTTGGCTGTTGTTGAGTTGCTCTCTGTCCGTCTAGGAGGACTAAGACCAAGATTGTGAACTTTCCCAGTAGGTCAGTGGGGATGTGCAGAGAGGAGAGAGGACTCCAACAAGTTTGTATCCTCTCCCTTTAATTATGAAGTATTACAAGCCCACAAATCTACACAAAGGACACCACAACATTGATTCACATTCCTGTCCAGTCAGGATGAGCTAATGCTTATTCTTATTCTTTTTACCTTAGATCTTTTATCCTTTTGTTAAAAACAAAATTACTTTTGTTTTACATTGAATTCACTTTGCAAGAAGTCGTAGTCATTGAGAATTCTAAGTCTGTGACAAGATGGCAGGGAGTAACCAGCCTATTGAAAAAGACTGAGCTATGGCCCTTGGGCCCAGCTGTGCATTCTCCCCAGGCTGGAGTTTCCTGTGCTGATTGCATGGTCTTGTGCTTTGGGGTGGTCTGGGCTTTCAAGAAAAAGCTGCTGTGCTGGGCAACAGAGTGCTGGTTAGCTCAACTGTGGGTCATGGTTTGAATGTGGACTGCCCCTCACAGACTCGTGCGTTTGAACATGTGGTCCCTAGTTGGTGGTGCTGTTTTTAGAGGCTGTGGAATGTGGTGCTTGTTCATAGCTAGGATTAGTGGAGGCTTCTGGATGGTTCCTTCCTCTCTCCGTACCCACTTTTCACTGAGCTGCATTTATCTGAGTGTACCTCCTGTACTATGGACACGTGACTGCCTGTGCTTGAACTCCTTCTTCTCTTCTTGCTTCATTCTGAGGTCTCCACCCAAGATGTACCTTTTGTGGACATAGTTTTTGTATATCCTAGCACTTGAGCACTGGTGTTGAGTTGATTTATTCAGTGACTGCTTAGCTCAGGGCTGCATGCCATGGGTGACAGTTTAGCTTTGCCTCCTTTTTCAAAACCACCTTGGTAGATGCTTGGTAAAGGAATGGAAGGCATCAGATGCACAGGTACTATTGGTCTTACTCGTAAGAGTTCAGAGCTATTCTTATTTGCCTCTGACACAGGAAACCCCAGTCTTAGGATGCTGTGGCAGAAGGCAACAGGTGCAGTATTTCTCCTTTTTATTTTAGATATCTCCAGCTCTTCGAACCTTGCCCTCCACTTGAGTAACACAGACAACTCACGTAAAGATGCTAGGCTTGCCAGCAGGTCTCAGTACAAAATGGTCTAAGTCCCCAGGCCTGCCAGCTTGCAAGTTCAGGCAGATGGATGGATGGATGGATGGATGGATGGATGGATGGATGGATGGATGGATGGATGGGTGGGTGGGTGGTGGGTAGGTGGGTGACTGGGTGAGTGGGTGGATGATAGGTAGATAGATATAGATAGACACACAGACAAATTCCTTTCCCACAACATTCATACATTTCTATCCAAATGTATAATTAGTTTGCTCAGACCTTCATCAAGGGCTGCTGAGGACAAAATGGCAAAGTTACATTGTGTTACAGGTGCTGCCATGAGAGTTGCTATGCATTAGTCTTGGAGCTGGGGAGCCCCTGCCTCTGCTAAATCACAAATGGTTGTAGATTGTGGACTTTGAGAGTACTTCTTGGCAGGGGTTGGGGACGTTCTTAGCTTTTTTCCCCCTTTTATTGAAAATAGATTTTTCTCTTACATAATGTGTACTGATTATGGTTTTCTCTCACTCTACTCCTCTCAGTTTCTCCCTACCTCCCCTCCCTTTCTATCTCTGATTTGAAAACAATCAGACTTCTAAGGGGTAATAGTAAAATCTAGTCTTGGCAACAGCATGGGTTGTTTGGAGATTCTTATGGTATCCCTTTACCAACAACTCAATTAGATGTAACCGAAACCCAGTAGTGAAAGCTTCATTTGTTGGCAAGAGATGGACAATTGGGATTCTGTCCCCATTATTTGTCGATTTGGTTTAGATCACCTTCACATATGTATATATTTTAGCAAGCATCTACTGTGTTAGGTTTCTATACTGCCTTGAAGGTATAGGAATGTTATACTTGTTTCTTTGTTAGGAGCAGAGTTTAAAGTGGAGGTCTGAGTGTGAACGTGAGGATACACATGCCCCTGGCACTCTCAGTATTGTATACCCAGATATCAGGGCCAGTCACAGTCTGTCTCAAAGTGACGTTTGTATAGGAATTGCATTTGTCTTTGTGTCATGATTCCTTAACAAAAAAATAATTGTAACTGGAGATTTCTCTCCTGCCCACCAGTTCCTGAATAACAGCTCTGAGACTTAATTTTAATTACATACTGTTGACCTATTAACTCACTCTTATTATTAACTAGCTCTTACAACTTAAATTAACCCATTTCTATTAGTTTATATTTTACCAAGAGGCTCATGGCTTGTTACCTCACATCTTGCTTCTCCGGCAGCTACTGGTGTCTCCCAGACTCAGCCTTCTTTTTCCCTTTATCTTTGCTTGAATTTCTCACCTGGCTATGTTTTGACTGGCTATTGGCCACATCAGCTTCTTTATTAACCAATGGTAATAAAACATATTCACAGCATACAGAAGGGCATCCCACATCAAACAATGTGATTGATCTTAGTTTTTTGAGGGAACAATTCTTGCTATCTAATGCAGGTAGGCCATAGTGCAAGGAGATTGCTATTTTTATAGAGGTGCCCAAACTTTTATCATTGTATAGCATGACATTTTAGTCTACAGATGTGTTGGGCTATATCCATAGTTTCCTGGGACACGTGTAACTTATGGAGCTAAGGTTGGATACATTTACGTATTTTCTCATCTTAGAGGATGACTCTCTGGAACAGAATTTTTGTTGAGTGATCTCTTGGTTGTTCTTTCTGTTCCTTACACTCCGATCTACAAGAACTTACCACATACCTTTCTGTCATTCAACTTGTGCCAGATACAGAGAAATAGATTAGTAGCATAGTTCCTACTTGATAACATATTGTGCACTATAGAAATGCTATATTGAGAATACTTCCATTAACACATATACCCACTGCTGTCTAAAACCCAAATGCTGTTGGCATTGTGAACACTGGCAAGAATGGACTTGTGCCTGTGAGGAACAAATTGTAGAACCTGTGACTTCACAGAATATTGATATGATTGTCTTTCAGAAAACCATTCTAGGTCATCTGGTCCAGCTCTCATGGTTCTTCTTAAAGCCTTTTCTTGAGCCAGTTTTTGTTTGGATGCCTCCCATGATGAAATCTTCCATTTTTGACAGATTGGTTCTAGAAAATAGGATAACAAGGGGCATTCCTGTTAGCTGAGTTCCCTTACTGCTGTGTTCAAAAAGCTATACTAGCCTTTTCCTGATATCGTTCAGTATAATTCCAACAAATAAACATAGCTCCTTCCTCTTAATAAGTAGTATTCTTTCTACTTTACAAGTGAAATTCTGGAGGTTCAGAGCAGTGCAGTAATATGCTTAAGTAAGCTTATTCAAAATGAAGTGGCAGAGCCAGTGTTGGAAACCAAGTCTGTTCATTTAAAAAAAAAAAAAAAAAGGAAAATATTTTTCAGGCCTACAAAGATGTCTCACTAGTTAAGAGTGCTTACTGTTCTTGCAAAGGACCTGTCTCAGCACCTATGTCCAGGCAGCTCACACTGCCTCTGCTACCAGTTCTGACACTCTTGATAGTGCATAGACAGACAAGCAGGCACATGAATGTAGATGGGAGTGCACAATTTAAAGGTGAGTTCACAGAAAAAGGAAAATTAGACCTAAGTGTGGAAGGACAAGTGGATATTCAGGCCACAGATATGCAAAAGCATGGAATCATGAAATAACATGATGTGTGCAAAAGGTTCAGATGACTTTGTGGAAACTCTCTGTGGGTAGTGTGGTTGGTCTGGGATGCCTCTAACCAGGTCCTTAGGAGTCTCAGTTAGAGTAGCAGTACTGATGGCTTTTAGGTGTGTTGCTGGTTAATCATGGTTAAATTAGAACATTTACCTGAGAAAGAGGATGGATCGAGTGGTAATATTGTGTGCTAGTCAGCTTTGTAGAGCATGACAATCAGCTTGAAAGGATAGATAGTATTTTGACTCATGGAGAGGTTCTTACTGTCCTCTTCAGTGATGCTTTTCTTCTACGAGGTCCCACCTCCAAAACACAGCACAACCTTCCAGCAGTGCCATAAAAATTAAGCTTTTAATGCATAAGCTTTCAAACATTTAAGATCCAGAATTCAATTGTGGGAAACACTAGAGGCAGGTGGCTATTATATTAGTGTTTGACTCAGGGGTTGATTGCAGCAAAGGAGATACTGACAAAAATTAGTATTTGATTTTCAGATTCTGAAATGTGTCCACCTGATGACCTTGCCCTATTACCAGCATGCAAAGAGAACACTGGAGACTTCTTAGGCCCAACTTCTATAGCCACTTACTTGAATTCTAAGAGTCAACTCTCCATTAAAGACAGTGTGATTGGGACTGACCAGTCTGAGAACATCAATATCCCCAATGACACAGAAGACTTAAAACAGAAAATCCATGACTTGCAAACCGAGCTGGATAGCTACCGGAACCTCATTGTCCAGTTACAGAAGCACTCTCAGTGCAGTGAGGCCATTATCACAGTTTTGTGTGGGACAGATGGGGCTCAAGATGGCTTGAACAAGCCTATGGGCCAAACTGATGAAGAAGAGATGGCAGTTTCAAGTTTGCACCAAGTACGGTATGTAAAGCATATGAAAATCCTCCATCCACTAACCCCAGAGATGATTGACAGCGGGATGCTAGAGAGCCTCAAACAGCAGCTGGTGGAACAGGAGAAAGAGCTACAGAAGGAGCAGGATTTGAACTTGAAACTTTTCAGTGAAATCCATAACCTGGAGAACAAGTTCCAAGACCTCTCTCCGTCGAGGTACATCCTATTTCTTCCTGCTCCAGCCTCCTACCTTTTAAGCCTTCAGTTTTCCAGGTTGTTGCTAGGCAAGAGCCCTGGAGCTGTAAGGGAAAGCTGCTGCTTGAACAGGTAGCGTGTATGCTAGGGACGCTTTACCTGGGTTCAGATAGCCAGGGTGAGAGTCAGAAGCTATGCTGCACAGTATCGCTCTAGGCACACCAGTTAGGAGATGTGCAGCTTCTGAAATCAACAGGGCAGGTGGTGCCCTGCTCAGGCTGAGGACTCAGGGTAAAAGCTCCACAGCAGTTACTCTGTGGATTGCAATGTGTTTGCTGAGCTGCGGTGTTTATTTTTGAACTCTGTTATTGGCTTTTGCTGTGGTGTGGAAGTAGAATGGATGTCCTCGGCAGGTTGAAAGGAATATAAATGTTTTCCATATCTTTACCCTTTAAGGTCATCTTAGAGAAATAAGCCTGTGTTGAAAGCAAGAAATTCTTAGGTCATGAAGATAATGCTTTATGGTTATAAATATATACATTTGCTTCGTGAGATATGGCAAAATGGGATCATCTGTAAAGTTGACCTTCATTCTTACTAATTTGAGACAAACACTGCTCTGAATAGTCAAAGAGCCGGAGTGAATTTTTTTTTTTTTTCAAGACTTCCCAAGCAGCAAGATTGAGGGAAGCTTATTTATTGATGGGCAGTTCTATCAGCCCCCAGGCAGAATGTGTTTGATTTTTTTGTTGTTGTTGCTGTTGTTGTTGTTTTTAATTGAAAGAGTTTTACCCTGTAATTCCCTCAAACTCACAGTCTTCCTGCCTCAGCCTCCTGAGGGATTGCAGGTGTGTATCACCCCAATAGGTAATAACCTATTACTTAACCACAGATGTACTATGCAGGAGATACTCTCAGCTTGTTTTTGTAGATAGAGAAACTGAGACTCAAAGACGTTGCTATGACTTGCCTGTGGTCAGGTTTAAGTCCACACTGTCTCACTCTTCCTCCTCCACAGAATTGGTCTCTACCTTTAAGACGAATGTCTTGTGATATGCTTGTAGGTTATTGGTATTAACAGTGGTCATGGTGAATCAAAGTGCCTGTCAGGCCACTTTAGATCCAGCTTACTGTAGCTACTTTTCCTCTCTGAGATTTTTCTCTGTGCTTGCTCCAACATTCCTAGGCGTGTATAGAGAAGGGTGGTACCTAATGGTAAGGAGGTGGTATTGGATGGTAAAGGTTTAGCAATCTGTGTGTTTGAAAAGCAAAGCTTTACTACCTAAGTACCTTTAGGACAGATTTCCTTTTCTGCATGAATCCATTTGTTGGAAGCCTGGGAGAACTGGGTGCCCTAAGATAGCTCGTTTCCATGACCAGTGGGTCCCAAGTTACTCGGTAAGTGGTAAGTCCGGCTCTTTCAGTTGGAAGCAGACATTCCTATCTTTTTACCCTTGCCATATTTATGAATTTTTGGTGGGTCCCTAACCCTTGGGGCACTTATTTCTACAATTCAGAATTCTGTCTTTGAAGAGCATATGGAAACTAATTGTTCTCCTGAGTCCTTGCCAATCTATGCTTTCATTGGGGGCTTTCTAAGGTTAAAAATATTGCAGAAGAATCTCTGTTCAAGCATTTGTTGGCTGTTTGAACTCAAAAAAGGAGTGACCTTGTACAGTTTCAATTTTTGTAAAGTATATATGCTTGTACAGCTGCAGGCTTTCAGAAATTATGCTCTGTCATTTTTCCAATTAGTATTAAGGTCACAAAAATTCAATTCTAAAATGACACACACATTTTCCTTCCCTCTTTTATCAGATACGATTCATTGGTTCAGTCCCAAGCCAGGGAGCTCTCCCTTCAGCGGCAGCAGATTAAGGATAGCCATGACATCTGTGTCATTTACCGTCAACACATGAGCACCATGATCAAGGCATTTGAGGAGCTTCTGCAGGCCAGTGATGTGGATAGTTGTGTGGCTGAGGGCTTCCGGGAACAGCTAACACAGTGTGCTGAGCTGCCTGAGCAACTGGAAAAGCTGTTTCTCCATGGTATGTGGGTAGAGGCACTGGTCCTATACTCTCTGACTTCTTGCTTGGGTACTGGCAGAATTTATTCCTTGGCTTTGCTCATCTCCTTGCCAGCTATACACACTGACCTGTTCTGCCCTTAGGCCCAACAGCCTTCTTTTTCATGGTCTTTGCACGTTATGTCTCTCCTTCCTCCTTCCTTTTCTCAGCCATTCTACTGGGGCTGTCCTCCTTGACATGTCTATGATGACAAATGTAGTCACTGAGTCAAGCTGTTTAGACCAGAGCTTTGGCCTCACCTGTAAGATGTGGACCTTCTGACTTTGCTTACCTATAACCTCAGCACTCTAATACCTAGGTGGCAAAATCACTCTAAGGGTTAAGTGGTAGCTGTGAGGCCTTAACTGTGTGAGTAACATATGGCTCTCATGACAAAGTACTTCCTACCACATGAGTTTATGTTGAATTAGGGCTTGACCCTCAGAACCTGTGTGCTTTACATGTGAGAAAAGTGAGTTACGCAGAGACACAGTGGACTTGGTACAGTCAGGACTGACTGCTCTTCTGCATCCCATTCACATAGTTTACTGTGGATCTTGTGTGTGCACTTTAATTTCATAATGAGCACAGGGTAGTTCCCCCACCTGATCCCCATTAGTGTTTTTCCTAAAGACCTGTCATTGTAGTGGCATTTCATTTGTATTTTAATAAATGAAGCTTGCATGAGAATCAGAAAAGTAAAACAGCCACACTGGCCAGCCTTACAGACCAGGCAGCAGTGACACACACCTTTAATCCCAGTAGCCACACTAGTTTGCCATAGAAACCAGTCAGTAGCAGTGCACTCCCTTAATCCCAGAATTAGAGAGGATTATAAAATAGGAGGAGACAACTCTCCGTCTCAGTCTCATTCTGAGAATTCCTGGAGGCAGGATCACCATTTTCAGACTGATGTCAAGGTAAGAGCCGGTGGCTGGCTGCTTTGCTTTTCTGGTCCTCAGGTTGAACCCCAATATCTGTCTCTGAGGTTTTATTAATCGTGCTACATGTCGTAGACTAACTTTCTGGTATTTTCTCCTAAGAGCTTTGAGGATCAGGGTTTAGGAACACTACAATGCAGTTTTATGTCTGCTGTCTTCTGGCTCATATGTTCTGAATAAATAAGCTTGCTTTCACCCTACTGGTGCAGAAGTAACTGGGTGGCTGACAGATAAAGCTAGATTGCCCGTGCTCTCAATGTTCTTGTCTTCTCTTCTGATAGCCCTGGCACTGGTCCTGGCCAGGGAGGTAAGGGGGAGAGTACCTCTGGCACTAGGTGCATTCCCTCTTCAGCTTGTTGCTCAAGATCTTCTCTCTCAGCCAGAGTTTGACAAACACTGGAGATCCCACTTGTTGTTTTTTGTGGGTTCTGGAGGCAAGAGCAATTCAGGGCTAGCAGATAGCTCAAGTGTAGAACCTCATTTTCTTCTTCAAGGTATAAAGGTCACAGGATCCTCACGGCAACTCCCTTCATAGGGAATAAAAAGAGACCCAGAGACAGATCTTTCTTGAATGCCATGTAAGAAGTCCTGCTCTTGAATTATGAACCAGGTTTACAATAAAGTAATTTGTATCCATGGCAGTGTGTGGCACAACTACTTAAACATTTAAATATAGACCTTAAAAAACAATACCAAGCATGTTTACTATGGAATGACAGACAGATACTTCTCTGATTGTATCATTTCCACACCCATGCATGGGCAGCCTCACGTTTCTGTGCCTGGACCCTTTTAGAACATGTGTATCTTTTATGGCAACAGGACTCTTGGCAACCTCTCCCTTTGCTCACTGACAGATAACACACATTAAGCTTTACTAACTACAGAACATCCTTCTGCATAAATGTCTTTTACCTTATTTGATGATTCCCAGGGGATGGACATTTAGGATGTGTCCATTTGGGGACTGTTATAAAGAACACTGACTTGGAATCTCGGTGCATTCTCACTATTTCTGCCACATTTGGTTGACAGAGTCTAAGAAGCAGAGTGAGAAGTAGTGTACTTTCTTGATGCTTGCTAAGGGCCAAGCTGGGAACTAAGGATCCCATGAGGGGTCTTGAACTTGACAAGATGCTTTGGAGTGTGCATTTTTCTGGGGTGAGGGTCTGTAGCTTTCAGCTTCTCCACAGGGCCAGGACCCAGAGTCAATCAGGAGGTGGAGTAGTAGTCAGGTTTCCCAGTGTAGCCGCTTCATGGTGTCTCCAAAGACAATCTGCATAGCTGAAGAAGACTGTTCTCTTCGGATATAATTGAGCAAAGTACTGGATTGAGTGCAAAGATGTTTGGGAGACAGTCCCTTAATGAACTCAGCATGGGTGTCAGGCTTTAGCCACTTGTATTTCTGTGGAGCCTTTGCCTTAACACTCTTTGTTGTTTCTTCTCAAGACTTTCCATAGTCTGACTGGTGGAGAAAACACTAAGGAGATGCAGACAGTTTTCATTCTGTGTTTGCTATACTCTCAGCCCAGAAGAAAATGCATTCTCCTCATTTCCCAGTAGTTAGGTCACATAGGAGGGGGCAGAATCTGAACTGCGGGTTTGATTTCACAGCTGTTCTAACCACTGGGATATATGTGTCCCACTCACATTGCTGTTAGTCTGGGTGCACTGACCAAGTGTTCCTGTTGCTTGGACATTGCATTTCCCCTTCTCTGACTGTTCAAACCAGTGCCTTTCTACACAGGCTGCACTCACTCTCTACAGAGGCTTTCTTTGTTCACCCCAAGTAGGTATCTGCAACTCATACATGACTCTGTGATGGAGGCTGTTGCAGGAATATTCCAGGGAATCAGAGATTGGAACTATTACCCTGGTATATGGGTCATTAGCCTTTAAGAGTCAGATATCCTCTATAGAGGTAGCAACACCCACCTTCACAGAGTTGTTTGTAAGGATTAAGTGAGATTATTTAAAGTGCTTCATGTTGCCCTTGGAAACAGCATGCATTTGGGAGGTGACAGTAATGATTACAAGAAAGTTTTGTTTGCATCACTGGCCCAGGCTGTCAAACAAAGGATTCTGACTCCTGTCACCATGGAATCACTTTCTCCATTTAAATTAGTTCTTGCTCCTAAAATATAACCCAGAAGCCTGGCATGCTGATACAGGTTTATCTCCCAAGTGGGGTTGAGGAAAGAGGATTGTGGGTTTGTGGTCGGCCTGGGATACATAGATCCTGCCTTAAACAAATGAACAACAGCAGCAATCTTTTTTACTTTTTGTAAAAAAGAAAAAAATGAGAGGCAAAGCTCCCTCCATCCCTGCTCCTCTAATTCCCCCACCCCCAGCTGAGGAGGGACTATGCTTATCTTCTCTGGGTTCCTCCCACCACCACCATGCTGCCCCTCCTCACCATACTGTATAATGGTCCCCTTGAAAGTGAACTCACCAAGGGCAGACAGGACAACTCTGCAGCCATCCTTGTATACCCTATGTGCCAGGCTTTGGGAGGAGCCATGGTAGAAAGGAAGGAGGAAGCATGGAGTTGGATTGAAAATGCCAGGTATTGAGTGTGTGGGACAGGTGGAGTCAGAGTCGGGAGTTCTGTGCCCAAAGAGGCTTCTGAGCAACAGCAGGGGACAGGCTGGGCCAGCCTTTCACAAGTCAACTTCTGCACTGTGATCCTCTTGCTTGTCACACAAGGAAGCCAAAGCTAGCTTTTGTTTTTTGCTTTTTCTTGATTTCTGTGTTACAAAGATGACATTCCCTCACTGTGCAAGCTCACAGCTCTTAGGTTTGCCAGAGAAATGGGAGCAGTGTTTTCATGACATGCATGCCAAGCTCCTACAGTATCTGGCAGATGGTCTCCTACCACCCGTGTGGAGGCAGTTTCTACCAAGAAACTCAGTTTATCAGTTGTTATGATCCCTTCATGAATCCCACAACGATGGCTGTTTGTCACTTCGCTTTAAAAGGACCCTATTGTGATGACGGAACAGGTGTAATACAAGCTCCCCAAAAGATCTTTTATTTCACAGACTCAATCTGATGGTGTCATTGGAGCACTTCCTGCCGTGGGCATGGAGGCCAGGTCTTTGAGGGTTTTAAGATGGGCTTGTGGTCAGGAAGCTCCGGATGCTTGAAGTTATCCCAGATCAAAGGCTCCTATCCTGTGCAGGAAGGGCTTGACGCTAAGCTCACAGTGACGCCCACACAGCAGGCCACCTCCTTCTATATGCCTGGCAGTACTTGCACAGCTCCTAAGTGTTGGCAGCGCTGGGCTAAATGGTCTGTAAGATCAGAGGCTCTTCCTTACCTAAAGGTTGGTGAACAGCCCCAGTGTTAATTAGACTGTTCTTTCAGAAGATAAGTGTCCTGCCCATTATAAATTGCCCTTCAGGACTTTGAGCTCTGACCCAGTCAGATGTGACTTTCCCTTTTTGAGGAGGAGTGCAGAAGGCAGACATAGAGACTGCAGACTTGAGAACATCTACCAGGCTGGGGGACTGCCAGCCTCTGCTTGCCTTGTGGAAGCCACAGCATCACAATAGTATGGGAAAGATATAGCCAGTAAGGTCCATGCGTAGATCTGCACCTGCCATGACCCTGCCCTTTACTGAAGTGCAGTCAAGTGGGAGTGGAGCCTGGAGCCTTGGACTTGCACTTCCTGCTGTAGAGTGGACGGAAGTGCTGACACTCTGGGATTATGGGAAGACCTGAGACAGAGAGTGCATGTGAAGGAATTGTATTCAGGGCCTGCTGCCTCCTCACTGTGGCCGTTTGTCTTTTGCCTGTGGGTGATAGTACTGTACAGTGTCAAGCATATGGTGACCTGCTGGGGTGGAGAGGGAGCCTGGCTGTCATACAGGCCTCCCCATGATAACTGTAAGCTGAATCACAAGACATAAAGCAAATATTTATGCTTGCTCTGGTGCCCTTTTCCTCACCAGTGATGTTTGGGGACTTTTCCTTTTGGGAGTTTAGAGCTCTGTAGGTGCAGGCTAATTATAGTCTCATTTTTCAAGGCAGCAATAGAAGAACTTTTTTTTTTCTTTTTTCTTTAGCCATGCATCAGTTTCTTCAAAGAACTCATCCTGGTCTGCAATTTCCAGAGTTTTGAAGTATTTTTAAAATAAAGTTGTTAGTTGCTTTGAAACCTGGGCCCTTGCATCCTTTCAAATGATGACACTTGGGAACAGAGCACAGCGTCTTTCCCCCACAGCATCCTGTGCTTTATTTTTGTTTTCTTTTGTTGTTTCTGTTAGTCATTTCCCCTGCTGTCAACAGTGGCCTCTTCAACTGCACTCCACTACCGCTTTCCCGACTAATCCCAGTTCTGAGAGCCTTTCCTAGGAAAATAATTTAAATGCAGATAAAGCCATGTGCACATATATATTTGTCTCACTTATTTACTAAAATGAAAATTTGGAGGTGACCTAAATACCCAATAGGGAACTACAAGATCCAATCCATGTGTGCCTGCCATAGAATGTTAGCATAGTCTTCACAGTGGAGGCTTCTGAAACAAACTTCGTAAAAGAAATGCTCGTCATAAAGTGTGATGTGAAAAACTGAAGTCAGCATCCTCAAAGGGAGAACAGAAGGCAGTTTGGATCGTGCCTGCAGAGGGGAGGGTGGGAGATTCGGGATCGTGCCTGCAGAGGGGAGGGTGGGAGATTCGGGATCGTGCCTGCGGATAGGGTGGGGAGAGGGAGGCTTTATGATTCTGTTACCCACTGCTCACAGTGAGCACATATTCTGCTAGTGCCAGAGGATTTTGTGTTGTGTTCTGTGGTTCTGGGACTGGAACCCAGAACTTCACATGTGCTATACTGTACCACTAATTGTGTCTGCAGCCCTCCTTTTATTTTGTATCTGCATATGTACATGTGCATGTGTGTGTGCATGTGTTTGTGCAGGCATGCGTGTGTGTGTGTGTGTGTGTGTGTGTGTGTGTGTGTGTGTGTGTGTGTGCGGAAGATGGGGACTGCCAGAGTGGAGGGCAGAGCTTGATGTAACACGTCTTCTTAATCGTTCTCCTTTTTATTTTTTGAGGCAGGGTCTCTCATTCATGTTGGAAACACTGTTCTTTTCTTTACTGCCTGGCCAGGTAGTCTCTCTCCAGTGCTGCAATTCTAGGCCAAGCTACCACATCTAACAATCATGGTTGTGTGGTAGGCACTTTACCAACTAAGCTGTCTCCGTGCCCTCAGAAGTTGGCTTGAATTTATGATCTTCAGGCAGGATGACAGCCTTTGCCACTAGACCCTGCTGTTGTCTGTGTTCTCCATATAGGAAAGAGCTGCACCCAGAGACCACCATGGTGGCTGCTTTCTAGATTCCTTCCTACCAGCTAGAACAAGTGCCTGAGTGAGTGTGTATGAACTGTGCACTGCGTGATCCCACTCCCAAGCTCTGTGGTCGGCTTTAGGATGGATCCTTGCCTCTGCAAATATATGAACAAGGAAGTGTCAGTGAACAGTTGTTAAAGCTCTTTTCATCCTCTAATGTTCTCTGTGCTCCCAGGAGCGCTGGCCAGAGCGGAACCGAGTCCCCAGAGGAAACTGCAGGAGAGGTGAGTGTGTAGCGCTCCTTAAGGAAACTCCAAGAGTTGCCAGCTTTGATTTGCCTGCCAGTTTTTAAAATTTAAAGCTCCCTTTTTTTTCTGCAACTTTATGGTTTTCGTAAATAAGGCACCAGCACCCATAGAACCAACAGTGACTGCACAGCAACCCAAGTCCACAACTGTGAGTCCTGCAGCTGCACATACTGGGTTCAGGTGACTTGTGGTGTTTCTGTCAGTAACTGAAGCAGATCTTCCTGTAGGAACCCAAGGGTCCACTGTCCTAAGCCTGGCACTGGAGCATTTATTTTCTTTCCCTCCCTCCACCTCCTACCTCTGCCCCATGCCTCCTTACCTAGCTCCCTATTCTCCTGACTGGCTCTACATAGCTGTGTACTCTGTCGCTTTTCTTGAGCAATGGGAAAGCCATTCCTCAGAGGCAGCTGGCACAGAAATGACCATGGACCTTGCCAACACCCTGTGTCTTTCTGTTCCAGCACCAGTTATTCTTGCCATACCACTTGACATAGTTTCCATGAAGCACTTAACCATGTGGTGTGTGCTACATTCCTATTTGGCTCACTCCTCTCCAAGGAGTGGAGTTGTCTAGCACTGACGGGGTTTCACCCTTGTTGCTTCTGACGCCACAATTCAAGCATTTTCATTCACACTTCAGGATGAGGAACTTGTGGTTCAGAGCTGTGTACCTTCATTGAGTGGCAGAGCTGGAACTGGAACTCCAGTCGGCCGTGTTCCAACACCAATTTCCCTGTGCTGTCATTTGAGGATAAGAATGACAGCAATGATGCTTTCTTTGCTTACTTCTTCAGCCAGCTCCGTATGCTGTGGAGTACCTTCTTTAATGTGTGTGCTGTTGGGGGGTCCTTGGAGTGAAATGAAGAAATGGATAGTCTGGGATGCAGAAATGTAGATTTCATTGGCTTCACAGAGGCCACCAGCATCATTACGGAGAGTAGGCAGGGAGGTGCCCTACCTCACTGAAGAATGTTGTTATCAAGGTGACTGTGGTCATAAAAGAAACACTCTTCCCTCTGCAGTGTCACCAAAGATCCCTTCTAGTTGAACCCATGCATCCATCCTTCTTCCACATCCTGCTGGCAGCTATGGAGAGGGAAAGGAAGGCCTTTGAGTGGCGCTGGTCCCAACTAGTCTTAGGATCTAAAGAATCAAAGTGATGGTACTGGGACCTCCCTGGACTATGTCCATGACTGAAGTAAAGGTGACATGGCTTCAGGGGGCAAGCCAGGCCCACTGGGTGGTCCATAGAAGCTGTTTTTAGGATTCTCAGCCCAACGCTCTCCTACAGGACTAATGGGGGTCTTTGAAGTGGAGAAAGTAAGGATGAGGCTTTCAGACTTGCTGTTCTGGAAGACTGAGTGTGTCCAGAGACTAAATGGGAGGGAGGCAAGGAACATCTTTCTGTCCTCTTCAACCAGGTGTTTCTCCTTTCCATCTCTGATGAGTTTGCTGTTCTTCCTTCTGCTCCGCTATTTTCAGTTGTAGGCTCAGCACTCACAGGTCACTCCTGTGCTAATGAAATGGGTACTCTTGGCCCTCACTGTACGTTTGGAAGGCAGCAGCAAGCCTGGCATCCATCATACTGGGCTCAGCTGCACCCGGTGTTTACCTGTTAATGGATGCACTGCAGCTTCGGAGTCCTTTGCTCTTGTCTAAGTACATGAATAATGAGACTGGCCACTGACGAGAAGTA
Organism: Ondatra zibethicus; assembly: GCA_004026605.1. NCBI lineage: Eukaryota > Metazoa > Chordata > Mammalia > Rodentia > Cricetidae > Ondatra > Ondatra zibethicus. The sequence continues at coordinate 68,378 of PVIU01003374.1, read as the reverse complement.
ATAGGGAAAGGGGGGGAGTACAAAGAGCTTAAATTAAGGAGCTTATCTATAATGGAGATTCACATTGGCTTTTCACAGCAATCAGCTGGGTTTTTTCTTGTGGCTTAGGTGGTCCTTGAAAATCCAGGTTACTAACCAGATGATTGCCAGAATGATAATATAGAAACCTGCCAAGGAGTCAAGAAGTCTTTGAGATTTTTAGGTCTAAGGCCATCCTGTGACTTTGGGATGGACTCCCACTTTCTCCTGGGGCTGTGAGGCCAGGTACGCATAGGTCTAATCTGAGTGATGCCACTTATGAACCAAGACAGCACCTGGCTCATGATGCACTTTGGCTTCCTCGATTGTAAAGGAAATAGTGCTTCCTTCCTCAGAGGGTGTCCATGAGGACAAATAAAGATCCAGAACCCTGGGACAGAATAGCACTTTGTGAACAGGTGCCCCGAGTCATGCTCTGTCTCAGGCTGCTGCCCTGTAAATCACAGTGTTGGACAAGCACAGTCTCTTGCCTTCCTTTTCTTCCTTGATTCCAGACTTAAGCCCATGGAGGTTCTTTTGTTTTCAGAATTTGACTGCTTAGTGTTATAAGGAAACAAAAGGACTGACTGAGGTTGTATGGCTGGTCAGTCACAAAGAGAAAGTTATCCCTAAGTATTCAACACATGGTCCAGCTTGGGATCATGGTGTGGGCAATGACATTTCTTTTTAAAATTTTAAGAATTAATTTATTTTTATTCATTTTTGAGAATATCGTATGAGCATTGTTTTTATATTATTGCTTCTTCCCTTGAGTTCCTCCCATCCTCCTTTATTCTCAAATTCATGGACTCTTACTCTTTAATTATAATTATTACATATCTGTGTGTGTGTGTGTGTGTGTGTGTGTGTGTGTGTGTATACACCGATACACATACATACATTTATAAATCCAATCTTCACTAGATGATCTCAGGAGGTTGTATTTAGATATGACTTTTCTTTTGATCTTGAAGGTTAAGAACTGAGGAAGACAACTTAACCCATCATCATTTCCTGCCTGACTCTGCCGAGCCTTCTGCCTCTCATGCACTGTCAGATGATGAGATGTCTGATAAATCCTTCCTGTCCCTAGACCAGAAGGCAGACAACAAGACTGGGAAGTTCCCAGCTATGGAGAAACATTTTCCTCAAGGTGAGCTAAGCTTCACTAAGCACTTTAGGCAGGCTGTCTTGTCTTGATGGGCAGAATGGGTTGATGTCTGACCATTTCACCAGTGGAGGGAGAACCAGAGCTGCTCATGGAGGATGACTTATCATCAGAAGGAGCCATGATATTACAGTGTGCTAGCAGCGAGGAAGTCTTGGTTTCTTTTTAAATGATGACTTGGGTGATCTGCTCTTTACAAAGGGTGGGTAGAAAGCCCTGGGGATATGTCACTGTTGTTAGTTGTCCTTTAGTTTCTGCACATCCTGAAGCAGGTCCCTTAAAGGGTGACTCTCGGCCATGGGATCAGGCCCTTTAATTTGATCCACTCGGGCTGCTGCAGCTGAATACAGGGGACTGCAGACAGCACAAATCCATATCTCACAATTCTGGTGTGTGGAAAGCAGAGGTCAGTGTGCCTTACAGGCAGTGTAGTTGAGTTCTGTGAGCATCCTCTTCCCACTTGAATTCTGACATAGAGGAAGAAAGGTCAGGGGAGATCCCTATGGTCTGTGCCACAAGAACATTAATCTAATTCACGGGCATTGCATCCTCATGACCTAATTTCCTCCAGGGGCTCCACTCCCTGACACCATCACACCTGTGCTAAGGGCTTCAGCATGGGAATTTCAGAGCACAGATGTTCTGCCTTGTTCTGTTGCTGGGTGTGAACTAAACTGGCCAAATCTGCTTCCCAGGGACCTTCCCCATTCTCCTTTCCACTTACAGCCTTCATTTCTTCTCTTGGGGTAGAAGTTGGACTTACTGTTTGTCATTCAGCATGTTTCAGAGATCCAAAGTACTATAGAGGCAGGCCAGATGGACTTGTACTTAGCAAACTTTAACACCCAAGGGGCAGATAGCAAGTATCGGAGGCTGTGCAGGGTGTGTCCTCTTTTGCGTTTGCACAGCACTGCTCTAAAGCACAAAGTAGCTATAGGTAATGTGCATGGTCCACATGAGCTCATTCACAAGAAGGCAAGGTGTGGAGCATGACCTATCGTGTCAGGCCTTTGATATGTGTAAACTCTGACCTCTCTTGATGGTCTCTGATCTCTTGCTTATTCCAGTGGTTTTTTTTCTAAGTCACCACAGTGGATTCTGTAACACACACTAGACACTAGCACTCCTTGCTAAAACCTTTTGTTAATACTAAATTACATAAGCCGTTGCTTTCAAAAGTATTTGAAGTTTTTGGTTTAAACAACTAGATTTCTTTTAGATGGAAAAGTCTGACCAATATGTCAATGATGCTAGAGCCAAGTCTTTGCCCCATGGTGTCCTCTGAGACTCCTCTGGACTCTCAGGTCCCACATCTTAGACATACCTAGAATATGACATGCACATTCTTGGTATAACTCAGGAACCAACCAAATCTTCCAGTGACCAGTCACCTGGTCCTTATTTCCTGGGGTTTCTGGTGGTATCCCTTAGAGATTTTTGTGAGTACTTGATTTTTCCATCACTTCTGGTTGTGGGTTCTGCCCTCATCTACTTTAGGTTAGACTATAAATCATTTCCCTGTGCTTAGTGCACCCCACTTCTGCATTTAGTCCAGTGTAGCACTTAGCCCCTCTCCAGGATACTGAAACCACTGCATGAGGTCTGATCACATGGGTGGAGGAGCAGCGTGAATGGATCATTCAGAGGGAATGTGATCCCATTTTCTCTATGTGGTCTTAGGCACAGCTCTCTTCTGCCTATCACTATATATTTTTTAATATAAGAGATAAAGGTTAAAATAAATATAGATAAAAATTTAATTTTTCCAAATCTCAAAGAGGTTCAGGCCTGTCTCTTGTTTCTGTTCAGCAGGGATGTGTCTGGACTGCCTGTGCCCTTAGTGCATCACTAGCCCTTTTCTTGAGGGGGAGCCCAGTGCTCTGGAGCCATTGAAATATAGCCACTGTTTGCTTTTTTTGTTTTGCTTTTTTCTCTTCAGCTTTTTCTTCTCTGCATCTGTTTTTCCTTTTGTCACGTTTGTAATCTGTATAGAGAGATAATTTGGCTTTTTTTTTTTCTTTGCTCACTTACCATTCTTTCGTAGACTTTCTGACATGTTGTCATATAATGTGACTTTTAGTGGCTTTGGAACAGCCCTTTGATGGCAGAACTGCAGTTTTCCTTCTGTTCCTAGAGCTCAGAGCTTTCTCACAATTGTAAACAGTGCTGCAGGGGAGTCTTGAACACAAAGCCTTCCTCTTTGAGGGCATTTTCTTAATATAGATTCTCAAAATTTAGAACTACCCAGCAGAAGACACACATTTTTTTTCTCTTCTTTCTTTTCTGTGTGTGGCAGATTTTATAGGATTTATGGTTTTTACAAATTAGGACTTATCGGAAGAGTTTACTATAAGACAGGAGGATACTTTTCTCCCATTTTGGAAAAGGTGCTATAGTATTTCATTCTCCTCAGGATGGCTGCATAATTAATACATGGTGTCTAGTTCCCCGGGGGGTGTTTCCTTCAGCCTGTGTGATAATTCTCACTCTGAAAGATGGCTTGAATGGAGCATCATCACTCCACAGTCAGCAGTGTGTGACTCAAATAAACCAGCAAGGAAGGTGGCAGTCCAAACCAGTGAGCTGGCTGACTCTGGGCTGACGGACTTCTGGAAGAAGGTTGGCAGGACCTCGAGGCTGGGCTGGGAGGACCAGTGCTGGGCACGCCACAAATGTGCACAGACAGCCTTTCCCGCCGTGCTGCAGCGGGAGGCAGACATTCCACTAAATGACTTGCCGCACTTCTGGCATTAATAGGAGATAGCTGAAGTTCTGGGAATTAAGTCATCTCATAAACATTCAAATTCATGGCAAAATTACTATTTAATTAGGAAAAGATCTGTAACATTGTGCTACTTTTAAATGAAAGCCATTTTGGAGGAATTAAAACTGGGTTATAACATTAGTATAATGTTTTAAAACAAACATTACTAAGACATACTGAGTGTACCCTAATTGATGAATTAAAGACATTAGTTTTGCCTTTGGATATTTAATGTGCTTATGTTTTAAACACTGACTCTGGGAATCCACCTCTAGAGTGAAACTATTCTTCCTTCTTTCTCTGTTGAAGTGAGATGTGGCAGAAGGTAAAAGAATTAATACATGCTCATCCTAGGAAATTCGGAAAAATTAAGTATTTATTAAGTGATATGTTAAAATGTCAAATGGAGGTTTTAAAAATCTCCATTTTAAAAACCTGAAATCTATCACCTTGAGGTAACTACAATTAATATTTTACTGTAATTGCTTCTTTGGTTTATTTGTTTATACTACCTGTATGTTCTTATATAGAGTTGGGATTATGTTGTAACCAATTTTATATCTTTTGAAATTTGCCATAACATAGCACATTTTCCATATTTATAGTTTTCATTGCATAATTTAATAGCTGTGTAATCCCTCAATATAGTGAATGGACCTCGGTTCAGTGAACAATTTGAGCTGTTTCAGTTTCCTGTCACTTGTAAACTCAGATGAGTATTTTCGTGCATTCTGACAAGTGCCTGTGATCATCTCACGTGAGCTCCTTAGAGTCCTGGAAGTAGAACTATTTGGGAACTGACACTGGAGAACTTTCCTAAAACTAGTGATATCAATAGCCCCAGAGGGTCATATGCACACAGCAGTGATCTCAAAAACATGCTTTTTATTACCTCTCTCACTAGCATTGTTTTAAGTCTTGAAATTAATGAATGATAAAGGGATAACATACGCATTGCAGAAAAATAAAGAAAACTAGCTTAGAAAATTATCTGGATTCATTAGGAAGGTAATTTAATCAACTCTCAGGCAGTTCAGGCTAACTTGAAAGTGATCTGTTAGTTTCACCATGAGGAAGATTCTAAATTAATATTTGATATTGAGAAGAATAAAAGGCTGCATTAGAGTTAGCATTAAAATTGTATGGAGTATAATTTTTGTGTGTGATGTAAAGTCACTTCCTCATGGAGGGCTTCAGAGAGCCATTATTGAGCCATGACTATGGGCTGTGGGAAATAGCTTGGCCTCCCCCAAGCCTGGGAAAGAATTGCCAGCTGCTAACTATCTCAGTACATCCAGTGCTATTGAAATTTCAAGATCTCTGCATAACCTACCAATTATTCAATTTGTTGGGGGCTTCAGACTTTAAATTTAAAATGTTCTTTTTTCCTGTAGACTTACTAATGGAACACATACAGGAAATTCGAACTTTGAGAAAGCATTTGGAAGAATTTATTCAAACAAATGAGAAGCTCCGGAAACAGCTGGAACATCAGAGATCTGAGACTGACCAAGGTAAGGAAGGACCTCCCCAGGGTAAGAAGTGGGGTTTGGTGGGTTGCTGCTCTGTGATGTATTTGCCTGAAGAGGCTCTCTGTGAACCAGACTGGGAGAAATTAGCCAGCCTCTGGGGTCCTGAGCTGTAACTTTGTTCTCACTATAGTGGTATGGATTGGGATTCTAAAATAGAATAGAGCCATATTTTTCCTTTTTATCAATAGTAAACTATAAGCCAGGTCATGGTACCGCGGTGTGAGAGGCAGCACTTGAGAGGCAGAGGCAGGTGGATCTCTGTGAGTTCGAGAACAGCCTGGTCTACAAGAGCTAGTTCCAGGACAGGCTCCAAGGCTACAGAGAAACCCTGTCTCAACAAAAACAACAATAATAATAGACCACATCTGGCAAATCTTTCATGCCACAGAAGGCCAGCAGTATTCCCACCCCACCTCAGTTTGCTTTGAAGGCAATGGTCTTCCTTTAAAACTGAACACCTGTAAGACACTCCTTCACATGGTTCAGAAACTCCTCCCTCCCTTCTTTCCTCCTCTCTTTTCTTGGTTTCCTCTGTAGCTTCATTGTATTGTTGAAGTTGGTTGGGTTGCCGTGGGTATGGCTGTAGCTCTTCTGTTGATCAGTTTTGATTTTGGGCAGTTCACTCTAGTCTTATTTGTTTCATGAAACTTGGTTTTTCTACTATTAAATGAGGCAGTGTCATGAACAAGGCCTTGCTCAGTGCTCACTCAATAAATAGTTGCTTTTATCACTTGGTTTTATTTTACTATTTTATGTAACATGGCCAGTTTAACTTTCAGTCTTTCCATGCTCTGCCATTGAGGACGCTGACACCATTTTAGAGATGAGATCACTGAGTTCTAGAAATGCAGTACTCATTGGTAAAACTCAAGACTTGGACCCCAGCCCATTTTTCATTGGTAGTCGGCACGTAAGGCTGGTTCTGGGAGTTCTGTGTATGCTTCGGTTTCCGCTGTGGTTTGCAAGAAGCTTCCAGTCTTCTGCATGGGCTTACATTCATCCCATGCATCCTTCATCCTCCTCCCTCACCCCTAGGAAATTTGATTAATTTGAGTTATTAGTTGTGTCAAACATAGGAAAGAAATTCATGCCTGGGCCCTTGATGTTCACTCTTGGTAATGCCTGAGTTAGATTCATTATGTTTTACATTTTCCCCAGCAAATCCAATTATGGGATTATTTGGGGGTTCAAATGGCCACCAGCTACAGTGGAGCCCAATTTGTAGAATAATTCCTCTGACAGGGACGTTTACAGAAAGGCACTCATAAAATCTTTACTCTCGTGGAAAAATGTGCTGTTCTCACCTTATTGTCACAGTTTCTGGAAAGACAAAACGAAAAGCAGTCCTCCCTCCCCCTGATGTGAAATGTTCATCTTGGGTATCACTCTGAAAAGGCAGGACTCTGTACGATGTCAAAAACTCTTCTGCCTTAGAGGCTCTAGCTCACTGCCAGCTGTCTGGTCTAACTGCAGAGGCAGTACTCAAAGCAAAGTCTTGCCGCATAGCATCCAGGTGGTCTTCATTAGGGCAGTTGGGCCTAGTTAGGTTTAGTGAATCAGGAATGTTTTATGGCCTGTTATTTATTTATTTTCAGGTATCCCTTGGCATCGATCAGTTTCGATGTTGGGATTTCTGCTGCTTGTTCTGATCAGTCTGTGGTTCTCTTGAGGCCTCACTCTCCGTTCATCTAGAAACACAGATGAGAACCACAGTACAGCAGCATGGGTGTTTTTATTATGCTAACCAAGGCTTGGCAGGGAGTTAGGCAACTTGCCCAATGCCTTGCAGCTGTTAAGCAGGAGATGGGCAGGAACTTTGAAATGATCCCAGTGTTCACTGGGACAAGTAGGGGAAGATGGTGGGAAGAGACATTTGTGAATAAAAATTAATCTGATTTAATTTTGTATGACTCACGTGCTAGAGAAGAAGTTCTGTAGAGTGGGAAGAGTATTTCCAGGAGAGCTAGCCACACCTTGTTTAGAAGGGGTGTGTATGCATACCACAGGCACTTATGTGCATAGCCAGTGCTTTCAGCTGCAGGTAGCTGGGAAGAAATGTGAGAAGCAAGCAGTGGAAACAATAACTGATTTTTATACCTCCATTGATCACAAGAAGCCCAGAGGCAGAGAGCCCTGAGGCAGGGTTAGGCTGACTTCCTTCCCTGGTGACTATTTACTATCAGTGTCCCATCCTCCTAGGACAGTGTGGGAAGGGAGAGTCTGGAGTTTCTCCCTTCTCTAGTGCACCATCTCCTTGAAGCCCTCAGCAGATTTCACTTAGGTCTCACTGGTTGCCAGAGACCCCTGCCCATGTCCTCACCTGGTGTCTGGGAGCACAGGGTTGTGGCATTTTGGTTGTGGTGTAATAAGTGAACTGAATCAGTACAAAAGCCAGGAGGGAAGCATCTGCCTGCCACATGGAGAAGACGCTGGGCACACTGCAAGTGCTCGAGGCCAGCTGTGAATGGGACACCCCAATGATAGCTGCAGATAAGAAAGATGTGCTGAGTTTGGAAGGCCAAGGAGGTGCCCAGCATGAGGCATGCCCTAGGTTGAATGACATAAAGTGCCCCTCCCCATCTAATTCTAGATCCCAGTCTCCACAGTGTACACTTCTAGAAAGGGAATTAAGCCAGTAATTGATAGAGTATAGTTTTGACGGAAGTGGGTGTAAAGAGCACAAAAGTCACCTGGTTATCAGCATTTTCTGGGCCTGGGGTCTGAATGGAGAGAGAATAGTGTCTGTTGTGACACGGGAGCAGAGCAATGGAGGGGCTTGAATTGGACACAGAGAAGTTTATTGTTTGTACTGGTAGACCACCAGATGTTTTTCAGCATGAAATAGCTGTGAAAGGGTTGTGCTCGAGACAATAACGTCATTGGTAAAACAGTAGGGAATGAAGCTAGTCGAGGTGCTATAAGGCCTAGAGGGCAGAAAAGAGTCTCCTGTAGTCTGAGCATTCTGGGGAAGAATCAGCAACTGTAATTGCCTGCTTGGACAGGAGGACAAAGGGGAGTTTAGGATATTCCCTCATGCAAGCCCAGGTCAGGAATTGGAGTGGGCCTTCTCCTAAGATAGGGAAAGGGTAAGAAAGACCAGAGGGGGCAGAGTCAGAGCGAGCTGCCTCAGAGTCAGTTGACCATGATGGTTGCTGCTGCCATCTTTCACCCTGCTGTGGTTCAGCTCTCTCATCTTTGTTCATCTTCAGGGCAGTGGTGATATGGAAGCGTCCTCTTGCCTCCCTTTTAAGCTCACTGTCCTTGCCCTTTAGACTCTGGCTGTGTGTTACATGGTTCGTGGGGCTGGCTTCATTGTTTCAGGATATTTCCTAGGAAGATTTATCCATCCTGCCTGGAGGCTGTCTATAAGTCAACATTCATGTGTGTTCTTACAGGTTCCACAAATGTTTCTGCTTATGGCTCAGAGCTGCACAGCTCTCTGACATCAGAGATACATTTCCTGAGGAAGCAGAACCAGGCCCTCAGTATGATGCTCGAGAAAGGGGCCAGAGGTAAGAAATCAGGGGCCACCTGCAGCTTGAATTCCAAAGCCCTTTGTCAAAAGATATCTGGAGCTGACACCCTAGATTCCAAAGGGGTGGGCCTGACAATTTTCTACCTTTAGCTGCACACCAATTATGTGGAGCATTCCTGTTTTAGAGCTAAGAAAACGAGGGCACAGGTGGGTTACAAACCCCCGCATCTACCTGTTGTGACAACTAGAGTAAAAAGCCTCCAGAGCAGCTGGGCGGTGGTGGCGCCCACCTTTAATCCCAGCACTCAGGAGGCAGAGGCAGGCGGATCTCTGTGAGTTTGAGGCTAGCCTGCTCTACAAGAGTTTGTTCCAGGACAGGCTCCAAAGTTACAGAGAAACCCTGTCTCAAAAAACCAAAAAAGAAAGGGAAAAAAAAAAAGACCCCAGAGCAGAGTCTCTACCAGGGTCTCAATACATGTTACTGTATTTTCTCATCCTATCCCAGGAAGAGAGAAGCACTGGAAATTTATTACTGCTAAATCTCTACTGGAGATTTTCTCCCACCAGCGAAGTTTATCCAGCATTCCTTATAAAGTTCCTTAATTCCTTCTCTTGGAGCTTAGCTGCCAGCGAGCTTTTACTTATGTTATTGTTCATACTTACAATGATTCTAGAGTGAAGAATTATTAGCCCTGTTTCTCAAGTAAGAATTCACAGCCTAAGCAATTGCCCTGATGAGGTCCCTGAGCTAGAGATGTTGGAGCTGGAATGTAGGCCAGCTTATCCCACAGTCTTGGGGGGGGATATGGATACTGATTTTTGCCTTAAGAGTCAAAACTCATGTAGTTCATGCATTCATTCAGCAACTTTTCTCTATCCTGACCTACAGGGGAGCTTGGTAGGCTGATACAGAAATAAACAAGCCCATATTTGCATTAGAAGGCTATAATCCGATGGATGAAATGGGCAAACCTATAGCATGGAGGACTGAGGCCTGCTGTGATAAAAGGCAGGCCAGAGAATGGCAGGACCCTCAGCTCAAGCCCTCAAGATCCAAGCCTACAAAGGAAATGGATGATTATCCAAGGTGTCTGAGGGTCAGAGGAGTAGAAGAGACAAGGCCCAGGTTAGAGATGGAGAGTGTGAACTAGTTAGGAGTGATGCAGCTGTGCGGATGTCACATGGACCAGCAGGAGCCCTCGTGTACATGGAAGTGCTGAGTCCTGGCTAATAGTAGATCTACATCCAAGGCTGTGCCCCTTCCTGTCTATATGGCTACAGGGAAGCCTTACCCCTGTCTCTCATTTGTTTCTCATCTGGAAGATGGGGAAATTCACACGGCCTGCTTTGGCATTATGCTGCAAAGACACAGGATGTTGAAACATGAGAGAGCTTGCTGTAGTGCCCATACAGTTAGTGCTAGGGTGTGCTACCATTGCCACTCCTTTGGCTCTCGTGTGGTGTGTCTGAGGCCTGGGCTAATAATAAGCCTGTCCAGACAGCAACTCCGCATCCTCAGTCTGGCCCAAGGGAGGAAGCTGAGGCACTGAGGAGTGAAGAGCTCCACTTAGGGTCACAGCCAGCAATTGGAGAAGCTGCACTAGAACTCTGCCTCCATCTCCCTGCTGTGGGCCTTATTGTTTCCTGAGCCTCCAAGGGTATTTTATTCCTCTGGGGAGCCCATGGCCTCCTGTAGAGTTCTGCTGGAGGCTTGCTGCTCTCCATATTCACTGATATCTGGGTTCCTGCCTGTTGCTGTATCCACTATATATACTCTCTAAGGCAAAGTAACAGAGGTTTTCAAGAACCATTATGTAATAGGAAGTTAAATAGACCCCTTTTAATATAGTGATGTTTAATCTGCAGCCTTGATATTGACAGATTTACCTGCCTAAAATGCATAGGATAATTGGAATGCCGAAACTATAAATGCCAGATTAAATATCATTCTTTTCTGTATTCTTGGAGTGCTTGAGCTGAACTGCCGTACCAAGGTAATAAGGTTGGAAAAAACAAATGGAATCCCTTCTCATTTTGGTATTTGCAGATAAACAGAAAGAGAATGAGAAATTACTTGAGTCCCTGTCTAGGAAGGCTGCAAGTCTTGAGCACCTTCAGCTAGAGTACGCCAGTGTGAAGGAGGAAAATGAAAGGTTACAGAGAGACATCAATGAGAAGGAGAGACACAATCAGCAGCTGACGCAGGAGATCTGCAGCAGCCGCCAGGAGCTGAGCAGGTGGGCTTGACTCGGCTGTCCCTGATGGCCTGCTATGCCTGAGGATGTGATTGTGGCACTAGGCACAGAGACTCCAACCCTAGTGTGCAGAAACAAGCATTGTCAGCTGGGCATAAAACGTGTGGAGAGTGGTCCTCTAAAGGAGACGGAGGATGCTTGGGATGACTAGTATTTTCACTAGGGTGGTCAAGAAAGGGCTTTTTGAAAAGACCCCTTTTAATGGAGAGCCACATAGTGAACATGTGAGAGGTGAAACTATTGGAGATGGCCATGTTTGGCAGAGGCACATAGTCCCTAAGACAGAGTTGCTGTGGCAAACCAGAGAGGATGCTGTGCTTGGCTATAGTAGGAGTGAGGGAAGGGAGGAGGGTGGATGCTTAATCATGTTTGGCTTCTAGCCCTCTAAAGATTCCAGTTTTGCTCCAGATGGCATAGGTCACTGAGAGACTCTGAGTGAGCCAGGGAGATGTACATATACTCATTCTTCCTCTTAGACTCCTTATTCCTCGTGTCAACACACAGGACTGTCTCTTCTGTCTGAGTCACCGCCCTCATCCCTGCCCAGGTGCCATCAGACATCCCTGAGTGGAGGTGTGGGATCTTCCCTACCTATGTACCTCTAGAAAGGGACAGCCTTTTGGGTGTCTTTGGCAGGAATTGGAGGACACCTTCCTTTAGAATGTCTATAAGGGTTACTTGAGAGATGGTCTGTTAAGTGTGAGACATAGGACATGTAGGAACTGGGAGCTGCGATGGAGCTTTAACCGTGCATGTCCTAGCACATTTTTTCCACACCCTCTGGCTGAGATGGCCTGGGCCTGTTCTGTGAGTACTGGATAAGCCTCCTCAAGAATGAACCCTTCCAACCTTGCTGGGTCTATTTCAGGGCACAGGAAGAAGTGGAGTCAAGGCAGCAGCTGCTCTCACAGAACGGTAAGCTGCTCCAGGCCCTCCGAGTGGAGCTGAAGGTGTATGAGAAGCTGGATGAGGAACATAGGAAGCTACAGAGAGGTACTGTGTTCTACAGGGCCAGCCTGAGGCATCTCAGGGCTCACCCAAAAAGCTGTTCATTAGGTGTTGGAGGACATGGCTCTTGTTTTTCCCTATCCTGCCATTAAACCCATATTGACCCATAGATAGACTAGGTATATTTAGAAGCAAACTCTTTGGCCCACTCCTTGTTTTTGAGGCAGGGTTTTTCTATGTAGCACAGACTGGCCTTAAATTAAAAATCCTCATGTCTTAGTCTTATAGGTATATATCACCAAAAACTAAAGTCTGGAGTCTCTCTTCTTTCATCTCAGCTTGTTCATCTCTATAAGCAGGTCTGTCTGTATCCACTGTGTGGAGCTGTGAAAGTTAAATGAGGGCATTTATTGAAACAACTTAGCCACATTCCTGGCACATAGTAGGCATCCAAGAAATAACTTTGTCATGTATTTCCCGTCATTCATGCATCAGATATTCCAGAGTGCCGCCACATGCCGGACATTACTCTTAGGTGCTTTTCAGCCTTGGTGTGCTCTGTTTCTAGAGAATGCAGATCAGAGTGCCTGACTATAAGGTCTAACGTTTGAGAATTAATTTGGAGGCACAGTGGGGGGTTTTCTAAAACTAATTTTCCAGATGGTTTCTCCCTATTGAAAGTTTATCTAGAAAGGGTCATCTCTCAGCTTTTGCTTCTTCTCAAGTTGCTTCTCTTGTTCTTGCTATTGTGCCTGCCTTTTTAATATACTGTAGCCCTTAAAATCATCCCCTTTCATTCTATAATTCTGGTCCAAATAGATTTTATTACTACTAGACATAATTTCGGGGTTTGGTGTGCAATTTGCTAGGCTTTTATGGCCAGAAGTGAAATTAATTTCCAGCTCTTACTTAGCCTGTGGAATAGCAGCAATTAAGTCAGCCAATATTTTTGTTTTTAAAGTCGAGTTGTTATTTTAAATTGTACCTAGTTCTTAGGAGGGGCTGGATGGTGGTGATGGGTTGAAATGCCCTTGAGTCTCTTTGATGGCTGACCTTTGATCTTGGGAAATGTCAAGGCTTTTCTTTGCATGTGTCTGCAGAGGCCCAAGGTGAGGCATCTAAAGAAGGCTGGAATGGGCCCGATTCTTTCAGCGACCTGCATGGCCTCCTGACAGAGATGAGGGCTCTCCGGGAGCAGCTAGAGAGGAGCATCCAGACTAACAGCACCCTGAGGAGCAGGCTGGAGGAGCAGCTGTCACAGGGAGCGACGACACCCCAGGAAGGGGCCCTCACTCTCGCTGTGAAGGCCCCATCTGTCACCAGATGTTCCCTTCGGCTGGACGAGCATGGTAGGAATTAGGCTCTGTCCCTTTGTGTGTCAGTGTGATAGGCGACCCTCTGACTGGTGCCCTCCGGCTGCTCTCAGCTCCCCTTCTGCATCGCTGCATAGTCTGTGGGCACTGCGCTCTCTGGAAGTAGAATCATGGCTTCCAGTGGATCGTGCTGTCTCGTCTTGCTATTTAGTCCACCTACAGCTTACCAAGAACTTTTGCCTTGGTTTTTGTTTTTTTGGTTTTTGTTTTGGGGGAGAGGATTTCTTTGTATAGCCATGGCTGTCTTGGAACTCTCTATATACCAGGCCAGCCTCGAACTCAAGGGATTCCCCTTCCCCTGCACATCTTCAAGGTGTGCTCCACGACTCCCCACTCTCTTGTTGCCTTTAAATGAGATCCTAAACCCCTTCCTTACTCTGGCTTTCAACATCTCTTAAGTCCCAGGAAGCTTCCTGTAACAAATGGGTCTGAGTCTGATTTGCATTTGTTTGTGTACTTGTATGGCACTGGAGATGCCTGGGAAGGGCAGAGGATATGCAGACTTGCCACACACACCCAGCAGGGGCTGGAACCAACCAGCAAGCAACTCACATATGTGCTTCCTACTGACAATATTGTCTGTCTGTTACCTTACCATTTCCCTGTTGGTTTAGAGTTCTAGTTTAAAAAATAAATGGTAGCATGACTTGTTAAATAATATTAGGATAAAACCCAGCAGGGTTTTATCTCAGAAGATGGGGTGGTCTTATTAAAGCATATTTGCCTGGAGTACCATTACTCCGCATTCATACTGGGGCATGGGTGGAAGAAACTTGCATGGGAGATTCCAGCACCTGAACATACTTATTGTTCTGCTACTGGCATGCTGAGTTATCTCAGTCTCCTGATCTCTTTCTTTGAAAAACAAATTACAGCATTGTTCTGCCCACTAAGCACTTAAGAGTTCAGGAGCTTCTCAGGGGTGAGAGTGCTTCAGGTATTATCTAACAGCTCACGGACCTCCAGTAAAGCGTTGAGTCTTGTTGCGACTCCCTTTCCTCTGTGTTCAGGTTCCTATATCAGCTTCCCCACTAGCTCTTCCACTCTAAAACATAGACCTCAACCAGACATTTCCCACCTTGAGTGGGTCACTTAGCCCTCAGGGTGCAAGCCCTGCATCCTACTATGCCCTTCCCAGTACCCAGGCCTTAGCTACAGGAATTGTGTATCTTCTCCCTAAATGATGACTCATGCCTGTGTCCTTGTACCTGCTTAGTACTCTGCTTGACTTTTCTTCCCCTCCTTCCCTTGAGGCACTAAAAAAGTTTTAAAAGATAATTCAGGCATCAGCTCCTGGGATGCGTACATTGTGTCCCCCTGTCTCTATGCTTAGCTTCCTTATCCTTGGCCACCCTGAGATGAAGTTAACTGTTTACTGTTTTGACAGGGGGGGTGTTCTTCGAGAGAGGGCTCTGGGCTTGGCCCCTCTGTTACCTGGTGTCTGCACAGGGTACCGGGGAGTGAATAGAATATGCATGGTCCTGGCTACAGGACTGTGTGCAGTGAAGGTATGAGTGAATGTTTAGTTTCTAAAATGAATGAATGCATGTGAGATACTCTACCACATTCTAATTCCATCCTCATTTTCCTCTCTTGTTTTGTTTGTTATAGATGGCACCAAATGTCCTGAGGCCAGTGATAATTCGTTTGATCTATTTGAGTCCACCCAGGCAATGGCACCTAAATCAGGTATAAACTGGTTAGCTGCAATAGTGTTGGGTATGACATTAAAGCTTTTGAAATAGAAGAAAGGGAGGTCCCTGGCATCCCTGGCTGTTGGGCAATGGTTTGGGACTTAGGTTTGTGTCTCTAGAAGATACTCTCTAAGCCACTGAATTCATCCTAGGAGTTAACCAAGTACAACCTCAGAGACTTTAAAGTTTTAAACTGAAACCACCTTCGTATGGATTTCAGGGTCTCTGGGATCCAGCTTCAGCAGTACTGGACAGTCCCATCCCTCTGCAGTGGGGCTGACCACACAGATGAGTCGTTACCTCCAGCTGTGCTTTCAAATTCTCACGTTTTCTAATTTTCACCAATCTAGTCCCCCCACTTCCTCAAGACTCAAGAATGCAGGCGTCTCTGTAAAATGCCTCTCCAGCTACCCCAGTCAAAATCAACAGGATTTTCTAGCTGCATAATGCTGACCTCCTGTCTGGGACAGCTCAAGCTGCCCCTTCCAGGGAGCCTTCCTTGACTTCTCTCCTTGCTCGGATAGCTCCTTAACTTGATCTCTGGCTCACTCTCACTTTGCATTTATACTTCCTACAGCCTCAATATTCCCATTAGACCCTGAACTATTGTCATGAAAATAACAGCATGGTTCCACTTACCAGCCTAGGATCTACCACAGAGTGTTCAATAAACATTGGTTAAGTTGATTTCAGTCTTTGCTCAATGTAAGATAATACAGCTGTAGGCTCAAAGCCAGGCCCCATTGCTCTCGTGCTCTCTCTGCATAACTCCATGGAAACAGATGCCACCCCAAGTAGATCTAACATTTGCCACTTCTTTTGTAGCTTCCCAGGCTCCTCTGCTGTCTGGAACTGACGTG
The DNA here is from genome assembly GCA_004026605.1 of Ondatra zibethicus. NCBI lineage: Eukaryota > Metazoa > Chordata > Mammalia > Rodentia > Cricetidae > Ondatra > Ondatra zibethicus. Next base: position 52,291 of record PVIU01003374.1, on the reverse strand, counting down.
GACTCCCTCTCCTGTGACAGCAGCACGCCCATCATCAGCCCCTCTTGCATGCCCTGCCTGGTTGCTGAACCCCATGTGTGGGCAAGCAAGAGTGGCCACCATGTGCTGGGCCTGATTGAGGACTACGATGCCCTCCATAAGCAGATCAGCCGTGGCCAGAGACTGCTTGCCAAGATGGACATTCAAACTCAAGAGGCTCTGGGACCCACAAGTCAAAAGCTGGGGCCAAAGGTAACCTAACTGTAGGGCTGATGTGGTGAGATCCTTCCTGTTCTCAGTAAGCAGAGGGGCTGGCTACATCCTCTGAAAGATTTCTAATAGCCTAGACTTCAGTAAAGCCCTAAAAGGGAGGAGTTGGGAACTGTTGCACATGAAAGCGCAGAGGTGAAGGGGCAGACTGTTGGTGATCAGTGGCCAGCATTTGAGATTGTACCCTGGGTTACGATGGCCACTGCTATGTGACTTCTCACTTCTCCCCAGTCTCTCTGCTACTCTTTGTCCCTCCGTCCTCTTGTATCCAGTCATTCCACCCCTCCACTTACACCTGGGCAGATTTGTCTGCTTGGCTCCTGGGCTGCTCTGGGGCAGTTAGAGGCCCTGATCTTCATGCACACTGTACCAGACTCAACCAGGCTGTCCCCTTACCACACGGAGCTCACATTTGACCATGAGCCATACTGACCGTGCCATACTGTAATTTCTTACAGCCACTCTGTGATGCATGTGTTCTGAGAGATGTTCTATGTCCACCTTAAGGTCATCTTCCTACACAGGAGATTGTATGTGTGTTTCCTCGAACAACTCTGTGAAGGAGGTTATATCAGTCCAGTGTAGAGATGCTGAACACTGACTATTGTGACAGAGTTGCCTTCTGGACAGTGCTGGCCGACTGACCCCCTTCTCTCTGGGCAGCAACTCTAAGGACTTCTGGTTGCTGGGCTGGCTTCAGTCAGTCTGCCCACCGTCAGTCACCACTCTTTCTACGACATGTCCCACTCTGAACAGGCAGGGCCACAGGTATTGTCCTTGTTTCCCACCATATCTGTCTCCAGCCTCCTTCTCCTGACTTTTCTGGCTTGGCATTCCCCATCCTCAACTTCGCTCTTCTCCCTACCTCATCTTCCTGGAATCCTCATCTCAAGTTACCCATTGTCACAGACGTACGTGCCCGACACAGCTCATCATGTGTTTGACATGCATTACCTCCAAGGCACCAGGTGAGAGATGGTACTAGACCTTTGAGCTTCCATTAGTTACAGCTTCTGGACCACACTTTTAAGGTTTCTTTTCCTTTACATATATATGTAGGTATGATGTGTGTGTACATATGTATTATGTATGTGATTACCTGTATGTGATCACATATATATGTGCAGGTGCTTATATGTGTGGAGGTCCGATGTTGACTTCCAGTCTCATTGCTGTCTACATTCTTTATCGAGGTGGAGTTTCTCAATTGAACCCAAACTCACTGATCACCAGTGTAGCTAGCCAGCTTGTTTGAGAGTCTGGATCCCCAAACTCTCCCTCTTTAGTGCTTGGATTTTAGATGGCCACCACACCTGCCCAGCTTCTACATGTTCTTGCTCAAACTCTCATCTACATGCTTGCTCAGCAAGCACTTTATCCACTGAATCATTTCCTCAGTTAGTCTAGATTGTCACTGAACACAGCTGAGTTCCCTGTGGTATTTGCTTTGGCCTTGTGTGTGACTTTGCTTTTTTTGTTTTACTATATTTAAGAATCATATTTGCATTTTGTCTTCTCCTAGATGGTAAGCTCCATGAGAGAAGGCTTAGCGTTTTTTATGGAACATTAAGTAAGCAGTACCTACTCCCCTTAAGCCTTGTATAGAATAAGTGCTTGGTAAATAATATTGAATAAATTAACACTAATAAGATTCCTGTTCATTTCTGATTAAAAAATACTTGTTTTGAAAGCTAAAATTGTAGAAAAGAATAAAAACAAAACTTCTCTTCAAATACCACTTAAAGGTCAGCACTTGTAATTGTGTGTGTGTGTGTGTGTGTGTGTGTGTGTGTGTGTGTGTGTGTGTGTGAGAGAGAGAGAGAGAGAGAGAGAGAGAGAAAGAGAAACATACAAAAATAAACACATATTTTTGGGACACTCGAAGTTCATCAAATAGTCAGAAATATGAGGTTCATATATTTCAGCTACATGGTATTAATACTTTTTCTTTTGAGCACTTGCCTTTTCAGTGACTGCCAATAAGCTATTGCAGACATAGCATGGGCTATTCCTTCTTTCACTGTTTGTGGGCATGCCAACTGCACTGAGTTATCTTTTTGTACAAATCTCTGACTGTATTTTGGTTAGGTATAAAGTAGGTTTCCCCATTTAAAGGGTGGGAAGGTTTTAGGAATCCTGTTAGCTGTTAGCATGTTACTTTACTCTTCAGAGAGCTTGTGTCTATGGTTCTGAGCTAATGCCTGTCTCTATACACCTTTGTCTTTGTTGTATAATATTCATATTTTTGTCATTTTGCTATCTAAACAGGTGTGCAGTTTTATATCTATCAGTTGCACAGAGAAATGCTTTTCAGTTTCCACTTGCTCCTCTTTTTATTTCTCCTGCTGCACCACATTCTTTCTGTTCTCTTGCCTTTGACACCTCTCCCCATGTGAGCGTGCCTGACACCATACATTCTCAGAAAGCCATCTGTGGCAAATATATCAGTGTTGTGCCCTGGGCTGTGGTTGCTGTCATTTGCTCTCTGGTGGTCTAGATGATGTTATCGTGGATTACTAACCATGGTTACTGATGGGCTAAACTTACCACCAAAATTCTCTCTACTGTACAGCTCACCAGTGTTGCATAACCCGGCTCCCTCTCATCATGTAGAACAGGAGCCCTAGTCTGAAGCCTTCTGCTGCGTATTAAATCATGATTGTCTGTGAGTGAGCCCTATCAAGGTGACTTGTAATAGCCTTGTTATCCTTTGTAGGTTCCACTTTCCGTGCCTCTGAGCAAGTTTCTCTCCAGCATGAACACAGCCAGGCTGATCCTGGAAGAAGCCTCAAGGTTGCTGAAACTCTTCTGGAGGGTCTCAGTCCCCACAGATGGCCAGTGTTCACTTCACTGTGAGCAGGTAGGTGATCCCACATGCTCAGAGGCTCAAGTACTCCAGAGAGGCCTGCATCTCTGTTCATTCTATGGCCAGTTCAGAACTGGGCACAGCTCATGTGCCCCACCTTGAGGATGTGTCACAGGGCGTGGCACCCGGGGTTTGGGGGCCATACTGAGTTCTTACCTAATTCCCAGCATGCCATTATTGAGTGGTGTTCTGCTCATACTTTGTACAAAGGTCAGGCCTGGGTTGTGGGACTGATTTGAAAGCACGCGTGGGTGGACTATGGGTTTCACATGTCAGCTGGTCTTTATGGGCCAGCTTGCTCGTGTTGCACTTCAGGGCCTTCTGATCTATTGGTGGCTTCCGCTGGGTTTTCGAGAAAAATTATTTAACTATTTGAGAGTGAAAGGTCAGAAGCCTTGTTTTGGCTTTCAACAGTAGGATTCATGTGTGTCCTGGCACAGTGTACAACACCCTGGCTAATCGCAGAAAAAGGATGTTAGAGTTCTGTTTGGTAGCCCAGTGGATATTTTCTATTTCATTTGACTGGATTGATCAATGTTTTCCAAAGGTGAGCACGAAGGCAGAAGGGAAGGTTGCATTTCAAGTCTCTACCTCATTTAGTTTTGGCAGCTCTCAGACCTTCACAAACTGGCAGTGAGGTTGTTTGTACCGAAAGTTCCCATTGCATAAGTGTCCTGGGGAACAATGTGGATACACTACACTCAAGGATGTTTATAATCATACGTGTGACATGGGGCAGCCATTCCGAGCCCACTTTTAGTTGGTGGAGCCTTGGCTGAAAGATGCGTGATAATTGGATCACTTGAGCTCTAACCTTACTGGCTTTTCTTTCTCTGAACCCACAGACTCTTTTCTATTGGAAGCTCACATGACACTGACCATCTGCCTGCTATGTATGTCCTATGACTCTGCTGACTGCCTTTTACCCTCAAGTCAAGAAAGAGGGCCCCTTGACCCATAGCATCATCTTCTGTTTCATCATATATTTGTTTGCTTAATGCTTGTCTCCCTCTGTTTCCTTCGGATCTATGTCTGTTTTATTCATGTTTTTTAATGAATGAATGACTAGGTGGATGAATGAATAATTTTTTCTACTCTCCAAAATCAGTGCCTGCTCTAAATTATGTTAAAAATAACATGTCTGAGCTAAACAGTTTACCCTTGGTGCATTTTTTTGCCCTTGGCAGACAGAAGAAGCTGTTTGTTAAGTAGACAGAATCTAGCTTGTCTACTTTGACAGAATACATACACCCACAAAGACACACACACACAGACACAGATACAAATGCATACACACTCTTGTAGCCCTGTTGATCCTCTTCCACCTGCCAATGAATCCGGGGGCTATCAGTCTTTGTGTCGATGCACCCTTCTTGAAGACCTCTTGGGTAATTGGTTATGTTCACATCAGCATCGTGGATTCAGAGCCGAGGAGGACCGCCGTGTGGTTGCTGGTGTTCATGGATTGCTATGTGGTAGGAAGTTGCTTCTGGGCACATTTCTTTTTTCCATCTGGTCTTCATGTGGCGCCTTTTGCTTGGTGTGTGTGAAGCAGACTTCTGAGTTTATAGCAGCAAGTCTAGGTGCTTGACAACCTCCTCTTTTCTCTGTGTTGTCTCTTTGCCTTTATATTCAACTCCCCGTTCAGCCCCTAGCAATGCTCTGGAAAGTGTGCGTCAGTTTATCTGAGAAATGTATATGAAGGGTTACCAAATGTAGACATAGCCTTAAAACAGGAGACTCATAGGACTGTGAGGGGTTAGCTTGGAGGGTCAAAGGTAGATGATGATTTTTCTAATTGACACTGATTTGTAGATTTGACTTTGGAGCCATATAAAACTTTACATAATTATGAATAGAATTAATCAAAATGGGAGTGAGGGAGCAATGTCTAAAGATGGGAAGTCGGCCAGCCATACTGTGTATCGCTGGGGACATGACCATGGGAGCAGATGTGCCAGTGATATACCACTTTGATTTGAGACTTCCCCAAAGCACAGAGTTTTCAACGGTTTTCTTTGGTTAGGTTGTTCGCAGACACTGGTGTTAATAATCTGGTATGTTCCTGTTGTAAGATAAGTGTAAATTCTTTATATTTACTTATTTATTATGTGTACACACATGGTTGTGTACTGGCATGCACGTGGAAGTCAAAGGACTGCCTGTAGAAGTCAGTTCACTCCTTCTGCCACATGAGGCCTGTAACTTCACCTTATTAGCAGCTTTGGTAGCAGGTGCTTCACCTGTGATATAAGATAAACAGTGCAGAATTTCACTAGGAACTGAGAGTTTTACTGAAAGAAGGATAAATATGAAATTAGAGAAATGAAAACCATATGATCCTAAATTTGAATTATAAGCATAAAAAATGAACTATGATGCGTTTTCTGTTTTACAAATTGACTGAATCACTCCACATAAAATACTGTAGAAATAATTGGATTCAGAGCAGCAAACCCAATAGATACCCTAAGACAGGCTCTGAGGGCCTCTTTTCAAGGATTGGGCCAGGCCTCCTACAGGAAATGGCTTATTTCAGGTCTGGGCAGATCCACAAGATGAGCTTAGAACATACAACATCCTAGTGAGGAAGAGGGAGGTAAATCTTGGACCTGCAGCACAGTATTCCCTGAAAGTTTTTGAGAAGTGCAGCTGCTAGGACCTCACTTCTGCCAGCCTGATGTGTGCAGCCAGGAGCACTGAAAACCACAGACTAAAAGAAAGTAGCTTGTAACAATGTACTTGTTTGGATGCTAAGTTGAATAGATTATATTAAAAAATAAAAAAGTCTGACTTTGGTCATTTTTCAGGATTTGATAGACTTTTTTTTTTTTATAGATTAGGCATTCCTAATACAGTTGCTTTAAAAGTCTGGTATTTGGGGTTTGTGTTTTCAGGTTAGTCATGCTCAGTGGTTCTCAAGAGTTATCTTGTGCTAATGCTATACAGGTTCAGAGAACTTTGTAAGTGATGTATACTGGATTATTTTATAGATAACATAACATTGGAGGGAGGCTAAACCAGTGTTGCCTTGAACTGACAGTTGTTTGTTCTGGGCAGGTTCCTGGGATATCTATCCAATTCTGTTGACTTCTATAGATATTTGAGATGCTCATCATAAAAAGGAAAAGAGTAACCTCCCCCAGAAGCCAGGTGAAGCACTGACGGTGTGCGTGTCCTCTAGGGTCTGTTTATTGATTCTAAGTGCCTACTTGGTGCCACAGATTCTGCTACACTAAAACCTTACCCCTTGTTGTGGCCTCGGGGACTTAGGGAATTTTCTTTTTTAATTCACAAATGGAATATGTTTGGATAATTAGGTCAACGTGTCTTTATCCATTTTTTAATTAACATATTTTATATTTAATTGACACAATTACACATTTTATGCTGAAATTTTATGCTGTGAGGTTCCAATACAAGTGTACAACATGTAACGGTAAGATGAGGGTGATCAGCATGCCCACTATTTATTATTTCCTTGGTTGGCATCATTCAAAATCCTCCCAGTTAGCTGGAGTTGCACATTCTTACTCCCATTTTCCAGAAGTAGGAGCCAAAACTTCAGGAAGTTACATGACTTGCCTCAGAATTCTCCAGCCAGGAAGTGGCAGAGCTAGGCTCTAGAATTTTGCTGTCTTAGTATACTTTCCATCATGAGATGAACGGGAAGATTTAAGTACAGTGAAACAACAGACATAAATATTTAAACTTACTTGTTTTAAGTGCTAGCTTGAAGATGTCCAGTTTTAGGTGAGTGCTGCTAAGCAGTGGCCTGCAAACTGGAGGCTGGCACCTGCTCTTCAATAACCGCTGGTGCTCAAAGACAAGAAGGAGCTCTTTGCTGGGTGAGGTCATTGCTGCCATCTATCGTGGCATGGCTTCCTGAGCTCCAGGTAGGGAGGGAGTGTTAGTTGAAGTGTTACATCTGCATTCTAGCTTTAAAGACTATATGAATGGGGCTAGGGAGCTGGCTCAGATGGAAACACCTGTAGAAGTGTGAAGACCTGAGCACCCGTGTCAAATCTGGGCCTGAAGGGTGTGCACATCTCTGACCCCAGCATTAAGGGAAGGAGGAGTGGCAAAATTCAGTGACCATCTAGCTAAATCAGTGAGTTTCAGAGTCAGTGAGAAACCCTGCCTCAAAACTAAGATGGATAGCAGTGAAGAAAAGCACCCAATGCTGTTCTCTGGCTTTGTGTGTGTGTTCACACAGGTACAAGTACATGTGCACATACACACATGAGTATGTATAATACACACAGATCTGTAGTACGTACACACACGTACACACACACACAAATTACGTTTCAGACAGCCTGAAATCATATCTCTTGGAAATAATTAACGTTATGGCTTTATGCCGTATCAATACATCTGTGTTCAGTTTTATGAACAGTTGTTGGTTTTGGTTTCTTTATCACTAATTATAATCATCTATCAATAAAAGCCCTGAAACATTGTAGCTGCAGAATTATTCCTTCCTATTTAAGCCTTATGCTGACCTGACTGTAGAAAGAGCAGAGGGATAAACCAGGCAAGCTAGGAAAGAACCATCCTCCCGCAAGACTGCCTTCTCACTTTACTACAATATGAAAGATGAGCCAGATGCTAGTTCAGTGTCACAGATGCAGAACTGTAGGGAGATTTTGTCCTAGGATTGTGCCTGAGAAATCCTGACTAGAAGATAAGTATTCATGGGCTCCTGGCCTATACTAGAGAATCAAAGCAAACCTAATGATGAAATTAGGATCTGTTTTGGAGAAGTACTGAAGTCTTTGTACCTGACATGATTGGTTAACCTTAAAGTTAAGGTGGGGAATAAAAAAAGGTACATACCTTAAACATTTTAGTTTAGCTTAAAACAGATAAATGTGCATTCATTTGTCATTACTTTGATATAGGGCCAGGCCTTTTCTTTGAATATGGGTCTTCTGATTGGAGTTCCACATCTTTTTTCTTTCACAAACCATTTCCATAATGTATTTCTGTCACTACCAATTTCTGTTTCTTTAAGATGAAGAGGAAACTTAAGGCACTTGCAGAGCAATCCGAATATAGAATTCTTATAGACTGTTCCTCCTACATCTTTTATAGTTGTCTCGCTCACACCTAATTTGCCAGCAAAGTGTTTTTCAGTGACTTGCCTTTATCTGGTCTCCCATAAAGCATATTTTAGTTTCCATACGTCCAGCTTTCTGTCCATATATGTGGCTCACAGGTCAACTTAATATGTAATTAGAATCTGATGTTCTATTGAAAGCACAGATACCACAAACATGTTTGAAAAAAAAACTAGAAAAGACTCTACAGGGACTGCCAATGTACTGTGTCCCTTCTTGGTAGCAAAGGTTTAGTGCAGCCAAGAGAAAAGGGGTGTTCTTAGTCCTGGAGTCAGTTAAGGGAGCCTCCACTGTGACACTCACAGGATGGTAGATGTGGTATGCACACTCCACTCTGGGAAAAAAAATAAAATAAAAATTGGTCTGTACTTGATGAGTATTGTTGTGTTAAGATTAAAACATTAAAACACTTAAGTCAGCATTATAACTTATGTTAACAAAAAAGAAACTACAAAAATTTAAAATTCACCATTGATGTTTGGTTACCGCATCAATATATGTTTATAGCTGTAGGTAGGGATCTGTGTTTCCTTTTATGAAACAGAAATGCCTCACATACAGCATTCAGTCTGTTGATTTCTTTCTTCCACTAATTATAATCATCTTTTGAAAGCAATAAATATATCTCTACAGCATCCTTTTTAATGGCTGCACAATTATTTTTTTTTTCAATGTTAGTACCACAATTTATTCAGATTACTAAGAACCAACTCAGTTTATTGCTCTTGCCTCTGGCAGTGCCAAGGTGAGTGCCCATGGAGAAAGACATCTTTCTGTGCTGATGTGATTGTTCCTTGGGGTAGATGCTTTGGCACAGAATGGACAGGCAGAGAGATAGAATGCATTTACAATTCAGTAGATCTTGCATCCTCACTGGGCCACAACCATCCCAAGGGCTATCACAGTCCTGACTTTCCTCCTGAGATTTCCTCCTCACCCTTGATTCTGTCCAGTTCTGCTAATGTATTGTGCACAAAGGGCTTCTTCTGGCTTATTCAGATATTTTGCTAGTGAAGTTGAGCATCTTTTTGATGTTATTTTTAGTTCCTCTGATGTAATCTAGTTTTTTATGTTATTATATTTTTCTCATTATTTTTTCTTTAGATTGGAGAACTGAAGGCAGAGATCACCAAACTACACAGAAAGTTGTTTGAACAAGAAAAGAAGCTACAGAACACAGCAAAACTTCTGCAACAGAAAAAGCACCAGGAGAAAGTCATCTGGGATCAGTGTGAGTGAGAGGCAGGGGGTGGGGTGGGCTGCCACACTGACCACTGCCTACCTCTGTGGTCAGGGCTGACAGTGCAGCCAATGGCCTGTACCTCTTTGGGGCCCAGGCTTCTGAGGTCATGCCTCCTTCTTAGTGTTTATTTTCCTGCCTCACCCTTTTCAAACTGCACAGTCAGTTCTGCCAGGACTGTCCTCTCATGGGTAACAGATGATGCATTATAGGAGCATGGTGAGTGTCCTAGGGGAATGCCCCTGAACTGATTCTGAAAGGAATAGACATTGTGATCTGGAACACAGAATGGCAGTCTAGGACAGGACCTGCACTGACAGAGGTGAGCGGCAGGTTTGGTTTATGTGTGAGAACCCAGAATTATCTTGCTTATGAAATAAAAGCTGACTGTGCAAGACTGAGGCAAGGAGGACCAGAGACCAGGGCCTCTTGGGAAAGACCTCCGGAGAAGATCAACGGGGCTCCTTCCTGCAGAGGACCAAGCTGGCATGTTTCACATGAAAGTCTGCATGGTGTTCCTACCATGGGCTTCAGGGGAGAAGGAAGAAAGCTTAAGGTCAGTGCTGACTCTAACTCAGCCACATCAGGGCCTCATATTCAAACCCGCAGCACTCCTCACCAGTGTGTGGAGACAGGCAACTTCTACCAGGCTCTCCAGCAGTTCAGCGCTGGCCTTGCCTTTGCTCTCAGCCTATCAGATTGCCTGTCTTAGGATTGTCACCAATTGTACCTTCCTCTGTCCACTACTGCAGCCTATGGCTTCTCTCTCAGCAGCATTTCTTAGAGGCACAGGGCATAGAGGATTGCGAAGTAGGTGGTCTCATTACCTGCCCTCTAGGAATCTTCTGGAAAAGACTATGAGGTTAGTGAGGGTTTGAACTGCAAATGAATAAAATTCAGTTATGGCCAGACCACTGGTCTCCTGTCCTCTGTCCTTTTCATAGGCTCTGGGGACAGGGGACAGGTAGTTTCTTTTGTAAAGGACCCTGAACTTAATAAGGGGTAAGGGAGCATAAACTTCAGGGTTATCAACTTGATGGCCTGCCAGAGGCAGCCTGAAAGTAGTGTGAGGCTTTGGTCCAAAATTAAATCTGATTGTCACTGAGGCATGTTAATCAGACAGCAGAGGAACAGGGTTCCCAGGCATACCTACTTCCATAAGCAAGAAAGCAGTGAGTCTTCTAGACATGCTGAAAACAGGTCAAGGCTTTCACTTGAGCAAGAGTGCACATTAGTTTTCTGGTCATGTGATACAATCCCTGGAAGGAAGGTTAAGTTTGTTTTGGCTCACAGTTTAGAGGGTTAACCATGGTGGGGACATGTTGGTAGGCTCAGTTCCTATGTAGCGGAATAGTAGCACGAGGTAGCTAGTCACATCATGTGACAGACAAAATGCAGACAAGATTAGAGGGACCACACTATTATCCTCAAGGCCTGTTCCCCATGACCTAGTCACACTAGCCAGGCCTCACTTTACAACCTCTCCAAATAGTCCCACCAATTGGGAATTGAGTGTTCAAACACAGTAGTACATTTTATGTACAAAACAGGGAATATTTCATGTCCAACCATAACAGGGAAAGTGGGACAAAGAGCCTTGGACTGGGCTTGAGGAGCAGCAGGATTCGCTGTGGTTCATTGTGCATCTGCTGTCACAAGACAGAGCATGAAGGTTTGGGAGAGCAATGACAGTCCCACAGGCATGCAGGGCTGTGAAGGAAGGTTGAATTTGAAAGATAGGTGATTGCCCAACAGACTGGAGATTGTTAGATCAGCTGAGAGACTTAATGTCACCTGTGGAAAAGAGGAGCCCTCCGAGGTGTGGGTGACAGTGACAGTTATCAGCATGCTCAGGTGCTATGGAGCATTTGGGCCAGACTCCTGAGGGAGCGTCACACAGCCTAAGTCCAGGCAATAGGACTTTGGCACAGGTTCCATCCTGAACCTCCTGCTGCTGATTCTGGTTTGGGATGAGGAACTTCAGGAGTCAGCAGAATTCAGCTCAGGTGGTGACCCTACTGTGACAAATCAGAAACCTAGAACCATGCCATGTTGAATCTTGGGTCAGTATGTGAGGACTGGGAATGTGCCCAGGTCTCAGCTCTACCCTCTTGTGTGACATGTATTACATAGCTCTGATTATGAGTTTTAGGTTCCTCCTCTCTAAACAGAGACAGCAGTTTTAAGCAAAGCTGGCCATAGTGGTCTGTATAATAGTTACAATTGCATCAGTAAAATTTGGAGAGTGGGACCACCAATGAAGGGACAAAACAGGTGCCTCACAGATGCTGACTGTTCCCCCTTTTCAGACATTTTTACATAGTGCTGCTCATTGAAATGGTTAAGTGTCACCATCAATATCTGATAATCCTGGTTTGGAGCTGGCCTGAGCAAGGACAGGGTGAGGATCTTGCCCCAGGTTAGCTTGCATGTGTCTGGCCTATGACTCCTTTGTACCAGGTTCTCCTTCTTGTCCCAATGAGCTGAGTCCCTGGATATCCCTAAGCCCTGCCAACTCTGTTCCTAGTTTTGAAGTGACACAGTGACATCTATATGGTGTTCCCAACCCCTCGTTCTCCATGTGGCAACAGGGATGAAAAAGATCCAGGGATCACCCCTCAGTTTTTGGACTGATTTTACATCCTCTCAGAATCTGCAGGAGAGAGCTGGGAAAGGGTGAGACATGGAAACCTAGGGCCCTACCACTCATGAGTCACATGGCCTGGCACTTTCCACTTCACTTCTGTGCCTCAGGTCCTCCTTTGCCAAGTAAGGGGAGTAATCCTGTCTCACAGGATTGAGGTCTTCAATGAGTATTTCCATGTCCTATGGCCAGGTGAGCTCTCCAGTGGGCATTTTCCTTTCCAGTCTCTGGTGGGGTGGGAGATCCTGGACTGAGATCTGTGGCCCATGCGTGTGCCTTGTGTCTCTGCACTAAGGTCAGTCTGATTTGGGGTGTATTCTTTACCACTCTGAACCTCATCTTCTTATCACAGCAGGAATTTCTAAGTGTTATAACATGGATGCTGTACCTATTCAGATGTCAGAGAGACTTCAAAACATGGGCCAGGGGATCCTTACAGTTTATGATAAGCTTGACTCACTGGGTATATTGTCGGAGACCAGCTTTGACAGAAATGTCACTTACTAGGGTAGGGGCATGGAGGATCAGAAAATTTAGTAAAGAATACAAAGACATGAGTAAAAATAATAAAACAGAAACATAGGATAGTATTGGGAGAGGGTTCCAGTGAATACTGAAATCGCTGTGTTTAATTTTCCAGCCACTTTTATACCCCTATACAAAAGGGGGAAGAAGGCAACAAAAGGTTTTTTTAACATGATACAAAGGACAACTGGAACAGTTAATTCCTTTAACACTTTGAGACATCAAGTCACTAGCATTCTGTTATTTAGGCAGTGAAGCCACCCTAGACCAAGTATCCTGAAGGCAGCTACTCCCCAGGTTAAACCTATTACAAGAGAAGGAGCAGAAGTATGCTTGCATGTCCTGACCATCTGTCGGGGGAGTGGATCTACCTGTATGTGCCATCTTACTGTCAAAAGAACCAAGTAACCACATCCTGGGTCAGGATGTGTAGCTCTGGTTGTTGTCAACAGTTATTGTACAACTGAAAGACCCCCTGGAGTGGGGAGACTGACTCAAGTCTCAGGATAACACGACCCCCCAAGAACTCACAAGAGACTGTCCTTGCTGCAATCACAAAACCTGTTAATAAAGGTTTATTAACAGGAACCAGCGCTGGGGCCGAGACTCATATCCCACGCAGGGGTAGCGGAGTTCGACCCCGAGTAGCTGGGAGAGGGGGTATTTAGGGGAAGAAACCACAACCCAAAGGGGGTAGGGAGGGCGTCATTGGAAAATTCTGAAAATACCAGTAATAATCACAAGGGGGTAACTCCCCGTTTCTCAAGATTATTCTCAAGATTATAATCTAACTTTATGGTCAGCTAGGTCCTGGAACAGAACCAGCTAACCTAGATTTTTGGTTCTTCTCTCCCTGCTAGATTTTTGGCTCTATTCTTTCTGCTAGAGGGGTCTGGATTTATCCAGGTCTTTCACAACCTCAAACTCTCCAACCTTCAGACAATGTGGAAATAGGCTCACACTTTTGGGCCTCCACCATACATCCAGTGGTCTTTCAAGATTATTTTTAACCTCCATGCCATGATAAGCTTTTCTGCATCACAGGTCCCTTGATGGATGAATCTTGAGAAAGTGATGCTCTCTGCCCGGAAAGATTCACAAATTCCTATCCACACCAGAGTTGTATGCTGGGTCCCGTATATTGGGCTTCCTAGGGCAGGCACATCATAGACCCTGCAGCCAGGGGTAAGATGAAGACAGAGAGGCAAGGAACACCAGTGAAATTCTTTTTACTCAGATAAAAGTGAAGCTCACTATGTCTGTTGACCTTTATGCCTCCAGATGGAATTTTTTTGTGAAACAAGAAAAACATTTCCTCCAGGCAGTTATTCTAGTAAGCGGGCAGTGGGCCATATGCTGGGGTGAGCTGCAGTGGGCCATATGCTGGGGTGAGCTGCAGTGGGCCATATGCTGGGGTGAGCTGCAGTGGGCCATATGCTGGGGTGAGCTGCAGTGGGCCATATGCTGGGGTGAGCTGCAGGTGGCCTCAGCAAGCATGAGCCAAGGGTGCCGGGATTCTGAGGAGCAGGGTCCTAGTTAGGATGGATTCTTATTTTATTCCTTTTTCCAAGCTAGCCTTAAACTCATGGCAGTCCTCTTGCCTCTCAGCATCCCAACTTCTGCCTCTAGATTCCTGATCAGGCTCAGAAACCTGGAGTTTCCCTCGCAGCTTTAGTCTTTGCAAGACAAGGGGCTGTGGAAGAAAGCACCTTTGTGTGCGGTTGCTCAAGTAGTGGGCACTCCTGTTCTCAAATTCTAACACAGCTCAAATGTCAGTAAGCAGGGGCCCTGAACTCGCCCATTAGCCCACCCCTGCTTAGACAGAGCAGGTTGCCCTAGGGAGCCGTTCTGAGCTATTCCACCAGCTGAAGGGCAGGAGGGAAAAAATGCCCTGAGTTATTTAAGGATACCAGAGGCTTGAAGAAAGGCTGTTGTGTAAAACTTTGCTTTCACAGTACTTCCCTTTACCCTTGGCATGGGCCTCCAAGTAGTGGACTTGTTTCCCACACTGCTTTCTAGAGGGCAAGGACAGCAGAGGAAGCCACGCACTGTCAGATCCTGCCCTCTACACTGGCCAACAGCATCCTTCCCACTCATTAGCAGGTGATCCAGGTGGCCATGCAGAACTGGGCATTGCCTCTGAAAAGTAGCATGCATACTCTTCCCTTTGGGTCCCTGTGAGGACTTGAAGTGTTGTCCATGGTCCACCCTTCCCAATGCGTTTATTTGACCTTGGGAGTTGAAAAGGAACAAGTGAGGCCTCCATACTTCTCTCTGGTCTCGATTGTTCAGGGCTGTTGTGTAGGTTACTGAGTTCTATGACAAAAATCAGAGAGAAGCGATGTAAGGGGGAAAGGATTTCTTTTGGCTCATGGATTGGTGGAGTATGGTCCATCATGGTGGGGAAGGTATACAGGAGTAGCAGTCTGGGGTAGTGTAAGCTTACAGTTCCTTTATGTCTTGGTGGATCAGAAAATCTAGAGTGCTGGCCAGAGACAAAAGTACATATCCTTTCGAGTGATGGCACCAGCAGCCCACTTCTGTTAGCTAGGCCACAGTCTTAAAAGTTTCCTAAGCCTCTGTGATGATTATCTTTAATTGCAAATGTGACATACCCTAAAATCACCTGCAAAGAGAGTCTCAATGGGGAATTGTCTATATTGGGCTGGCCTGTGGGCATGTCTGGAGGGGGCTTTCTTACTAAAGTTAATTGATGTGGGAAGACTCAGCAGTTCCCTGGGCAGGGGATTCTGAACTGGTAGGAGTAGAGAAATTGAAGTGAACACAAGCAAGCCAGAAGCATGCATGCTTCTCTGCCCTTGACGGTGAATGTGACCAGCTGTCTCAAGCTGCTGCTGCCTCCACATCTTCAGTGGCAAACTGTAGCCTAGAATTGTGAGCTAATGTAAACTCTTCTCGGTGTTGCTTTTTGCCAGAATATTCTATCACAGCAACATAAATGATAAAACAGCACCAGCAGAGGGCCACGTGTTCAGACATGAGCCTGTTGATGACCCTTCCTCCTCACTGCCTTGTTCTTATTCTACTCTTCTGAGGTCTGTGGCTCTAATTGTTCCTTTCTTTGCTTTTTCCTCAGTGGTCATCACCCACCAAGTCCTTCAGAAGGCCAGACGAAACCTGGAGGTAGTGGCCCCTGAGTTGTTTGCACTGAAAGTCTTGGGTAACTAGGGGCTGGGGATGTCTAGATTGTCCTCTTTTGAAGAATAAAGTCAAAGGTGCGACCAAAGGTTACAGCTTCCACAAGCAGCTATAGTTTCTGCCCAGAGAGCATGAACCATTCCATTTTCTCACACCTGTCCTCAGCGGACACTCTTGATTCCTTTTCCAATGCTGTTTTACTAATGAAAAGTACAGCAAACAGCAGCCCACACAGAGGCATGTGTGCAGCAGCCTTCTGGAATGAATGAATGAGTGAATAAGTGAATGTAGTATTTTACTTCAGACATTCCATGACCTAATATTCTCTCTCTTTCTCTTTTCCCAGCAAAGGACTAGGACTGCCCATTCAGGAACATCCAGTCCCAGCAGACCGGGCTCATGAAATAATAAAAATTTAAATAATAAATATAATAATGATAATAAAAATAATAAAATAAAGCTTGTGGTTTATTTTTTATTATTTTCTCCTGCCTCAGCCCTCATTGTAGCTCCTGATGGTAAAGGAAGCAAAGGCCGCTGGCCAGAGGAAGTGTGTGGCTGTGCAGTGATTTCTGTCTGAAAGTTGGCTTGAGGTTCTTGTCTCGAAGCTTCCATTGCTCTGCAGTCAGGCTCCACATCCACCCCAGATCTGAGAACCAATTCTCAACAGCACTGTCTCCTTAAATGATCCATCCAGGTGGAGCCTCTGAGCCAAGGTCCTGAACTCTTACACCAATGTCTTAGGAGCCAGAAGCAGGGCCTGCAGATCTCACTGTTAAGTCAGGAGCGTAACCCCAGCCCCTTGGCATCCATCCCAGGTCTGGCTGCTACCACTCTCTCCTCTTGCCTCCTTGCTCCTGGCAGGTTCCAGGCCAGCTTACTGTCTCAGCCTAAGATGCCCCTGCTGTCTTCCAAGCCTCAGCCAGACCACAGCTTCTCTGAAAGCCTCTCTGTGCATCTTCTTTTCCCAGCCAGCTTCGACTGGGCCTTGGGAAATCTTTTCCCATGCTGGAATCCTCAGACTCTGATTCTAGGCACTGTCTTCCTCTCTGCCCCCTTTGCATTCCCTGCTGGGATGCTTTCTTTTTACCACTCCTCCCTGAGCTCTTGGAGAGCACCTTGTGTCCACACTGAATGCCAGGCTTTCTCTCTAAGGCACTTTCTTTCTCCACGCCCCCCTCTCACACTGTCACACGCACACACACGGAGGGGCCGGCATTGCTGCCTGTGCTGGCAGTTGCAGTTGCTTTTCTTCACTTCCGTCCAGACTCCAAACTGGCTTCCCCTGCTGCCCTGCCAAGGGCCTCCACTGCTCAGCTAGAGAGCTGAAGCCCAGGTGCAGCTCTCTGGCTCCATCTGCTCAGCGGGCCATCCTCTTCCTGCATGGGCTCCTGTCATCTGTGCTCTCTTCTGTACAGCTGCATCTTTTGCTGATGTGCCAGTGCATGAAAAGCAGATGGAGGCACTGCTTCATGTGGGGTTCCTTGCTCTACAAGTCGCGCTTTTCCTTAGACGCTTGTCTGCTGAGTAGATCAGTAGACCGGCTTCTGGTCCCCAGCTTCATGCTTCAGTCCTCAATTTGCACAGCTGTTTAGTGGGAGTTCCTTCCCACCCAGTCCTGGTGTCTTAAGCTGTAAAAACTGAAATTAGCTAAACAATAAGACTCCTGTCCTAAATCAGCATCTCTTCTTCGGTGTCTCAGTGCTGACCTCAGGCCAGTTTCTGCAGTGCTGTCTAGAGTGCCTTTGTCAGATGTACACAAGTGCATGTGTGACCAGTGCTTTGGTACAGGCTTGTGGGGAACACCAGGCCAGGCCAAATGACAGACCTGGGTTCAGGTGTATCTATGGTGAGCAGTATTACCCTGCCTGGCATATGCTTAGCACATTGCCCATGGGAGCCGAGCTTGGTCATTGGCAACAGCATGAACTTGGAGTTTGGAACCTCTGGCCACCAAACCTGAGGCAACTGGGAGCAGACGATGCAGGGCAGAACATCTGGAAGCCCAGAGGTGCCTCACTTCAGGTTTCCCACCGACTTTTGGCAGCACAGTCGTCCAGAGTAACTGATATTCTCTAGCCTAAAATAGTCCCAGACTTGGGCTAGGGGAAGCCCTCCCTTGTCCGGAAGGCGGGGGAGCATGCTGGTTTGTTTTGGCTGGATAAGGGCCAAGAACAAACTGCAAATAAAGACAGTTTGGACCTTGGAAAATGTTCCATTGTCCCTGGTGAGTTAATTTTACCAGCAGCTGAATACAGGAGGCTCTGAAGCAGTAATCAAAAAAATGCATCAATTTCCCATTGGTGAACTTAATCACCACATGTGCCTGAGCAACTGCACCTGAGAGACCCAGCTGCAGAGGCTAAACATCTAGAGAGAAGAGGGACAGGCTGGGCCTCCTGCCCTCTTTATCTCGGGAGTGGCCGTCAGTGTCTTTCTCACACCCACGTGTTCTGTCTCTGCCCCACCATGAAGCCCAAGGTGCAGTCGTTCTGTCAGTCACCTCCGTTGTCTGCTCTCTGAATTATCCCGCCTTCTGGATCTTTCTCTCAAGAATGCTGTCTGTTGGAAGACTCTGTGTTATGAACCTTTCTTCCCCACACTTTCTGGCATAATGTCCTGGGTGGCCAAGGCAGGGGCTCAGAGACCAACAACTGAATTCCTTGACATATCAGACCTAAGAACTGCTTGTAAATGACCCATGAATAGAGAAAGAGTGATCTTGTTAATAAGGTCTTGGTATTGTAGATGCCAGGAAGCCTGCCTTTGGGAACCTGGCCCTGCCAGATTACCTCTTCAATCTTGGCCATATTTTAAGCCTAACTAAAAGACCCAATTATCGCCATGAGTCATCCTGTCCCTTGAGAAGCTCAGGCTCTGCATCAGCAGCAAGGCCACTTACCTCACCACAGGCAGCTCCTCCCAACCTGTGCTGTCAGCTGCCAGCTGGGTGGCTGTTTAGAGCCTGTAGGCGTCAGGGCTCTTAGAGCAAGATTCATTTTTCTCCTCAGCAGGTTTACTGGGCACTGTGACGCCAGGCTGGCCAGATCCTGGAGTAGCTCCACTGTCAGAGTCCATTCTTCCATTGAGGAGCTTAAGCTAGTGGCCCTGTCTTTGGCTCCCTTACTCTCCAGACGCTATATGTCAGGAGGTCCACTTGATTCCCCAGAGCCATCACTCCTTCCAAGTGACCATCTGCTTTCACCAGGACCACATTGTGCAGTGGCCTTGCCTTTTAGCTCCCCACATCCACACTGATACTGTCCAACTGTCACCACACACTGCAAGTTTCTACACAAAACTGGTTGTGTCAACCTCTGGTCAACCCCAGTAGGACCTTCCATCATACCTCGGGCATGACATGCAGGCCCCAGGGCTCCTGTGTTCTATCCTCACAGAGCTTTTTTCTTTCCTGCCACCAGACCTTGGCACCTGTTGCCCATGCCTAGCATACTCTCACCCTGGCTTTCCTAGCTGGTTGACTCTTCCTTGAGACCAGGGGCCCAGTCTTCATTCTGTCTAGCTCCTGTGTTTACAGACTTCCCTGTTGATTATCCCTCTCTTGTATCTGGCTGCTGTTTAGAATCTTGACAGCAACAATGGTGGGGCCTGAGTGTCGTCAACAGGAGGCAGGCGATTTCACTGGCAAATAGGAAGTCTGGATAAGGTGGGTGTGGGTACAGGATGGCTGGAAGCTGCTGAGAGGTCCATATTGGAGTGTCCTCACAGGAGCCAAGGTAGGGGTAAGGCAGGGCACTCCAAGCCTCCTATCTAGAAACAGAATGGTAGCCAAGTATCTGCCCAGAAGGGCTGTTCTTATGCTCAGATCCTTAATAGACTGCCATTGGGGAATGATCCAAATGCCCCTGGCCTCAACCTTTGAGAGCATGTTCTTCTTTCCCGCCCACATATCTTCACTCCTTGGGTGTTTCCTGTCTTCATGATGCACTCTGGGAAAGCTATCCTTGTAGCATGAAGGTCTGGCTTGTTGGGGTTTATGTCCTGCCTGGTCCCCCCAGCCGTTTAGTCCCAGAGAAAATCACACAGAGAGTCTACATTAGGTTATAAAACTGATTGGCCCATTAGCTCAGGCCTCCCATTAGCTCTTGTAGCTTATATTAACCCATTATCCCTATCTGTTAGCCACATGGCTCAGTACCTTTCTCAGCGGGGCAGGTCACATCCTGCTTCTTCTGTGGTCTGAACAGGAATGCCGAGAGAGCTTCCTGCTTCCCAGAATTCTCCTGCTCTAATAGCCCCACCTCTACTTCCTGTCTGGTTGACCCACCTATACATTCTGGCTAATGGCCAATCAGCGTTTATTTAAATCATGATTGACAGAATGCAGACAATTCTCCCACACCATATCCTTGGCATGTACCTCTTCTTACAATGAAGGCGGAAGTCACAAAATCACCCCACACTGGTTCAGAATTATGAATAATAAAGGGTTATTTATTTAGGGAAAACTTACAGATCACTGTCCTAGTCAATAGTCCTCTGCACGAACAGGGAACAGGAACAGAGTCTAGTAGCCAGAAGCAAGAGAGCAAGCACACACTTTAGAGCTGCATTTACAGTATAAGAGACCATGCCCAAGTGGGCTGGTATCTTAACTGCTATTGGCTGAAGGAGTGGGATGTGCTACCACAGCACCTACCCCTTTTGTTTAAATAAGAAAGTTCCAAACCCAATACAAAACTATATACACGAGGAACAGATATCAAGTATAATTAGAATTACAACCAGCATAAACATATTAAGCAAGGAATGTATGCAAAGTGTTTTAATAAACATTCTATCCTAAGGAGTCTAAGTCTTGTATAGGAAATGGCTTGGCTAGATCATAAGAGGACAGTAACTACAACTATTTAATCTTCAACTCATTGAAGGCCTGAGAAGGGAGATAATATTACTTGAGCAGGCAGGAAGTACAATCAAGCAGCTTCCAAAGTTAGCAATATATGATGGAGACAATTTAGCTACCTAAGCCATCACCCAAAGTCTCATTTGCAACACTGAAGCAACCAACTTTGGCTAAGGCTTAGCATAAGTGACAGACCATTTTTAGAGGCAGGAAACTTTTCAGAACTGTCTTACCCTGTCTTGGAAAGATTTGACAGTATTTTTCCTTGTGTCCTGCTTATCCATTTCCGGCTACCATGTACTTTGTCCAGCTCTCGCTTCTGGCTGCTAGACTCTGTTCCTGTTCCCCATTCATGCAGAGGACTGTTGTCTAGGACAGTGATCTGTAAGTTTCCCTAAATAAATAATTCTTTGTCATTCATAATTCTGAACTAGTGTGGGATGATTTTGTGACTTCTGCCTTCATCTGGCACCCAACCATTTGGTTTTAGAGCCTCTGGCTCTGACTGCCCGTGTGCCCTCTGTTGGGCTCACAGCACTCCCAGCTCAGTGCGAGTCCTCCTTCAGCCCACCTCAGCTGCGGTGGGCTGAAGGTAGACCTCTCTCTACTCTTTCCTCTCCTTTCCATTTCTGCCCATTCTTACAGGCACTGACCTGCAGATGTGTTGGGCACCTCTGGTATAGGATAAGGCAACATTCTTTCTCTGGGTCTTTCTACTTTTGGCCCCTTACCTGGTTTCCGTAGAATCAGGGTGCAAGACAATGACTCTCCCAATCCCGACATAATCATTCTTTGGTAGTTCGCCCTCCAGTGTGACATAGCTTCCTATATCTCTCATCCATCTGAACCATCTTTGGTGGTATCCCTAGCCCTTTCCATATGGTACCAGTCTCACCGCTCTCTTCACAGACCCTGAAATAACCTGCAACTCTTGGCCATGTATACCTTACTTCTAGTGTAAAAATGGTCATCTCACAAATCTTTAGCCCAACACCACAGACACCAAAAACCTCACCCAGGCATCACCTCTAGGCATCTGTTCTTTAAATCACAGTTTTCCCCTATATAAGAAACACAATCCTATTCCTCTACCCCTAGTAACTGTATCAGTGTTAGATTTCAACTACAAGCAGCTAAACTAATTGAGACCAAAGAAGGGATCTAAAGCTCCATTGATAACTTGACTGTATTAGTAAGGACATAGCATGGAGATAAACAAATTGTCTTGTTATGCCAATGAACTATCAGTATTCTGGGATCCTGGTGATTATTTCCCAAGCTTTGCTTTTAAGAGGATTCTGGGCAAAGTTGATTCTGTATCAGTTTACTGGATTTGCTTTTTTATCTATTGAACATATATGCCAGGAACTACATCTTACATTGTCATATTTAATCCTATTGAGTAGTAGTTTGGACTTTAATTTTTATTTTTATGTATATTAGCATTTGACTTTATGAAATCTATATGCATCATGGGTATGCAGTGCCTGTAGAGACCAAAAGAAGGCATCAGAATCCATGAGACTGAAGTTACAGGTGGTTGTGAGCCACCATGTGGATGCTCTTAACCCCTAATCCATCTCTCCAGCCCTGATATTATGACCTTTCAATACCGGAAAAGGAATTCACAACCACTTTGGTATTGTATAATAATTAAACAGTCTTTGTGGCAGGCAGAACAATGGCCCCTTAAGATGCCCACACCTGCCATGTTTCTCTCGAACTGGAAACATGGTTCTTTATTTGCAAATGAGCATGTGTAGAGGTGATTCAGACTCCATACTTGGAGAGTTTCTGTTTACCCAGGTGGGCCCAGTCTAATCAGAGTCTGTAGAGATGGGTCAGAGAGAGCTGTGACATCTAGAAGAGGGAAAAGAGGTATGGTCATGGTGAAGGGCAATGCCTGGAGTCAGGAATGCAGATGACCTTGAGAAGCTGGAAAGGGCAGCAAGGCAATCCTCTGTCATGGCTACAAAATGCCAGA
Source organism: Ondatra zibethicus (assembly GCA_004026605.1). Lineage (NCBI taxonomy): Eukaryota > Metazoa > Chordata > Mammalia > Rodentia > Cricetidae > Ondatra > Ondatra zibethicus. Next base: position 29,634 of record PVIU01003374.1, on the reverse strand, counting down.
GAAGTTTATGGAAAAACTGTATTGGGTTTGTGGTTTTCTGGTGGTGCAGTTCATCAGGAGTAGGAGAAGCCACCTATAATGGCAGGAGTTTGTGGTAGCAACTTGTTCACATGGTGCAGACCAGAAGCAGAAGCTGCTAGAACCTTCAAAGCCAGCCTCTAGTGATCCACCTCTAACTACACCCACACCCCAGAGCCTCCAGAGCCTCTTGAAATATCCACACCAGCTGAGGACCAGGCATTGAAACACTTGACCCTGTACAAGACTCTGTGTGTTAAAACCATGACAACACTGCATTCCAGGGAAACAACCCTTACCTTATGCTCAGTGAAACCTAAGATACATTAGGACAAAAAGGCCATGCTATCTAACATGTCTATGTTTGTGATGATCTCTGATGACAGCAGTAGAAAACTAATATGCCTCACATAGTGAACATGGGTGAGGAAATGATTTCACAGGTCATATGTCATGTTCTTATAACAACACAGGATATGTTGAGTACCTGGCTTGGGAAGTCATGAGCTGCCATTCCTGAAGGAGCGACACAAAAGCTGTGGACATCAGAGAGGAGACTATTGGCCGGGTGGGCAGTTACTGGCAGTGGGCCTTCTACGAAAAGTCTCTGGAGATGATAGCCAGAAGCCATGTGCCCAAGCTGGGAAACTATGGTTCTCTCTACCCACTCAGGCCTCTGCCACCACCCTGCCCTTAGGCAAGTTGTTATATATGGTTACAATACTCCATTACTTTAGAATGTGTCTATGTAATGTGTTGAAGGAATTGTTGAAATGTGTAATTACAGTGTGCCTTGTAATATAAAACAAGTCTATTATATTGATTTGATGGAACCATGTGCCATAATGTCTATTCTAATATAAGTGATACTGCCATTAGAGTGTTATATTGTGTGTGTGATGGTAATTGTCCCTCCACAGACCTCAGCTTTCCACCTTACCCAGTTAGTTGTCATCCTTCCTCAAAACATTTCTTCTGCCACAAGACGGGGATACCTGGGCTTCCCACGTACAAAAGTATTTGGGGGAAACTTTATCTAGTCCCTCATTAGACATGTAGGTACGTGAATCCCAGAAGAGTATGAGTGCCTGGCCAAGGCTCAGAACTGGTCAAAGGTGCCCATCTCTTAAGTTCTAGCCAATGTTCAGTCCAGTGTTTCCTGGGTGGTTCTGAGATTTGGAACCCTATTTTAAAAGAGCATAAAGGCAGACTGAGATGGGCATCCAGGGTCCTGGTGACTGAGGAGGCCATTAGGCCTCTTTTCCTACTCCAAGATGCCTTGGGAAACACTAGAGCTCCAAAGGACACCCTTTGCAAACCAGTGACTCAACCAAGCTCTTTTTTGTCCAGATGGGGAGCTGAGAATTTTGAATGGAATGAGAGCTTATCAGGTATTCTAGTTTCATTTCTGTTGCTGTGACAAAATATCCTGACATAAACCAGCTTAGGGGAGAATTAATTTCAGATTACAGTCCGCTTTTATTGAGAAGTCAGGGCAGAAACCTGAAACAGCTAATCAGTCACAGTCAAAAACAGAGATGTGAATATATACATTCTTAGTACTCGGCTAGCTTTCTCCACTCTGGAGTCCAGGAACTCCAAACCAGAGAAGAGTGCTACCCACTTTCAGGCTGGGTCTTCCCACATCAATTAACACCACATGACAGTCTCCTACGGACACACCCACAGGCCAGCCTGATCTGGACTATACCTCATGGAGACTTTTCCCAGATGATTCTAGATTGTGTTAACAGTCTAACCATCAAACTGGGATCGTCCCCAAGCTGTGGGGAGAGCTGGGTCAACATTCATGCCACTGGACTCACACCCTTCTTTCATGGGTAAATTGAGCTCTGCTGTCTGGCAACATAGATCCCTGGGGGCTTGCTAATCTCAGAATCAGGGAGTTCCTAGGGACCTAGGCATACCATGGCATGCTAGGTTCAGGAATCTATTTTATTTTTGGTTATGACCCCAGGCTTTAATGGATGAGCCACCTCTCCAGCCTAGAATCTTTATTTTAGATGGAAGACCCTGGGCATCCAGAAACCTTCCCTCCTGAGGGCCTCTAGTTCTCAGTCTTTTCCACTGGTCTCTCTGGGCCTGAGTCAGGATGAACCTCCTTGCAAACATTAGCCATGTACCTGGCCCTTACTACCCATCCATGGGCAATATGAAGCCCCTCTTAGCTTCCATTGAGAGTGCAAGAGCATCATGGATGTACGTGGGGACTTCTTAGCTAAAGGGAAGCCAACTAGGGCAGAACAGCTCTTAGATAAGAACAGGAGGGGACAGACCTGTAGGAGATATGAGAGTGAGTGGGACTGGGGTGAGCAGGTCAGTAGTCCTGGGCAAAGGAGATGGCAGCTGCATCAGGGAGCCCAAAGCATAGAGTATCCAGTAATCATTCATGGCAGTGGTTTACCAGGATTAGAAACAACAGGAGGCAAGCTTAAGAAAGAAAGTAATTTTTTAGCATGTTCATGGTGACCTTTCAGAAGTCCTTGTTCCATGAAACCATATTCACCTGGATGCAATCCACAGGTTCTCATCTTCTGTGAAAACAAAAGAAAAACCTCTTTTCCCAAGCAACATGTTCTTAAACTCAAATTCTGAAGTCAAGATACCTTTATAATATACATGCTGGTTTAGCTTAGTAGCCCATACAATGAAATGTCTCTCTGTACTTAGCTCCTTCACAGTCAAAAAATTCAAAGAAAACACAATAATATACACAATCCAGACTCTCTGTGAAATTTCCATCTTTACATGGCTTATTTTTCTTTACTCCTTTTAATCTATGACTATCTGTACTCTGTCTCTTTAAAGACTTTACCTTTTTTTTAAAAGCCTTAACTTTATTTTATGACTCTCTAGTCTCTTTTTCTTCTCTCTCTTCCAAGCCTATGTACATTTATCCAACACTGTGACCCATTCAGAGTTCTTGTATGTCTGAATCTGTCCTATTGTAAATTTGTAATTCTTTACTTTCAAGGAGCACTTCTTAAAATGCTAAGTGCTTCTTAAAAACTTAAGTTGCACCATTAGTAAGGGGTAATATGGTACCACCTGTTTGCCTGCCCAGTCTAAAACTTAAACTGCACTATTATTATGGTAAATACAGTAGTTCATGCTCCCTCTGCATAGTCCAGCATGGTGGAGCCTCTTGTACCTCTGAGCCACATACACTGCCCCACTTCCAGGCACACAGGGAGTCTATGTTGCCATCAAGCAAGCTGCAGAACTCTGCTCACATGCTCTGTAGCCGGATCTCCTGCCTGAAAGAGTTAGAAGTCGTGCTGGCAGCCTGGTCCAGAAAACCAGCACTTCAAAATGGCATGGCTTTTTTCTGCTGCTGCTGCTGAGTCAGGAAAATCTCTTCTAAAGGAGCTGTGGCACGCTGCCAGCAAACAGCAAAAAGCTGTGTTAAACTCTGTATTTTTGTGTTTAACATTAAGCTCTCTGAGGTTTTTAAGTGGATTTAGTTCATCACGTTGGTGCCAATTGTTGCAAAAAACTGCTTGTTTGTCCCAGCCTCCCAGCTAGCTTAGCCCCAAAAGAACCACACAGAAACTGTATTTATTAAATCACTGCTTGGCCCATTAGCTCTAACTTCTTATTGGCTAACTCTTACATATTAATTTAACCCATTTCTATTAATCTGTAAATCATCACGAGGTCATTGCCTACCAGTAAAGTCTCATCATGTCTACCTCTGGCAGCAGGTCCATGGTGTCTCTCTGACTCTGCTTTCTTCCTCCCAGAATTCAGTTCTGTCTTCTCTGCCTACTTAAGTTGTGCCCCATCAAGGGCCCAAAGCAGTTTCATTATTAATCAATGAAAGCAACACAAAGATAAAAGGACCTCCACACCAGGAGGTTGAACAGTGGTTTCCACATTCCATGAAAATGACACCCAAAAGCTTTCAAAATATTTGGTTTATGGTAAAGATACAGTTTGGAGTCTTCTGGGCTTCTGACCTCACATCCCTGTGATCGGCATCAGAGGTGGTACAGTGAGAAAAGGAAGAGGTTCTCTAAAAAGGACTGGAGAGCCGCAGGAAGTGCCTGAGGGGAGACCCACCATCCAGTCTCTGACAGGGAGACATACTGCACCCAGAGGAACAGTGGGTTGGGTTCCCAGGAGGCTAAGTGATGTGAGTTGCATTGTATAGTGCCTGAAAATATGTTACAATTTCAGCCCCTAGTGCCTCTGATTGTGGCATCATTGCAGGCAAAATTAGTTAAGGTCCTATTGGAGTAAGGGGGCCCCCCAATCAAATTCAATATGGTTAGTGACCTAATAGGAGGAGAAAGATAAATGAAAGTTCAGACAAGACAAAAAAGCAGACAAAGGAAAGAGTGACTTGAGATAGTGCCGGCTTTGATTTGGGGGATAATCTCTATGGGGGTCTCTTTAAGAATCCAAGCCTGTCCAGTTACAAGGTGGGGTAATTACAGAAGAGAGGGCAGAGAAGGAGAGTGAAAAATGCATTCTATGGTCTGAGATTGGCTGTTGTTGAAAGTGAATAATGAGTGGTCAATTAAACAGTGGGTGATTGGTAAACATCTCAGATGGCCAACCATTGTGAGGCTCTGTAGGGAGCAGGTGGGACAGGGAGCTAGGAACACCAGCCTGCAATACTGTTTCCTGTGGTTGGTTTTAGAAGCCTGCTACCATTCAACGAAAGCAGAGAAACTTTTAAAAATATGTGGCTGTGCCTAATAAGCTCCATACAGAGAAAATGATGGTGACAGTGTTCGAGAGTGATGTGTCTGCAGTGATGTCATTGAATGCTGCAGATCACTCACTGGACACTAGCAGAGCTAAGAAGAGGTGCAAGATCTCCTTGGGCTCAGACTTCTAGCTTACAATAGATAGCTGTTCTGAACCAGCCAGTTGGTGGTACTTTATTGAAGCAGCTCTGTGAACCAGATCCAACTTCAGTGTTCATGTTCCATAGTTAACTAGCCCAGTGTTGATATGAATTCCACATCCTGGCCCAAGATGCAACTTCTTGAGAATATTCCTGACTTATTCTCTGATCAACATAGAGCTGTGAAATGTTATTTGTTTTACCACAGTTTCTTACATGTGTAGTTCTTGCTCCCTAGTTTAATCTTCATTGTCAGTTTGATTGGATTTAGAATCACCTGGGACACACACTTCTGGACACATCTGTGCAGATGTTCTCAGATAGTTTGACCAAGGAAAGAAGGGTCCTAGACTGAATAAGGAGAAGGTACCAGAATACCATAGGTCTTAGTTATTTTTCTATTACTGTGACAAAGCACCATGGCCAAGACAACTTATAAAAGACAGTGTTTAATTGGGTTACAGTTCCAGAGGGTTAGAGTCCATGATGGTGGAACAAAAGCAGGAACAGCTGAGAGATCAGATTTGCAAGGGCAAGCAGTAGGCAGAGAGTATGCTGGGAATATCATGAATCATTTGAAACCTCAAAGCCTGCACCCAAAAACGTATCTCCCCCATCAAGGCCATACCCCTTTATCCTTCACAAACAGTTACCCCAACTGGAGACCAAATATTTAAACACAGGAGTCTAGGGGGACCTTTCTCATTCAAAGTACCACAACCAGTATTCATCTGTCTATCTCTGCTTTCTGGTGTGGGTGCAGTGTGACCAGCCACCTCATTCTGCCATCATGCCTTTGCACCACCATTCCCTGTGCCCTTCTGCTGTTGCATTGCCTCTCATCAAACACATGGTTACAGCATCAAGAGATGTAGCTAATACTCTGAACTATAAGGATCATCTCAAAATTCAATTCAGCTTATCCTACAAGATGCACCGCTTGAGCTTCCTAACCAAATACGCCTTCACTCAACCTCGCCTTCCCATGCTCCCCTCCCCCTTCTTTGTCAGCACCTTGGTTCCCTTGCTTTTCCCCTGCAGGCTCCTGCTCAGAGCTCTTCTGCACTTTCTGTTTGAGACATTCCCTCCTTGATGTCGCTTTCTCAGTCCGGCTTACGGGGATCCCACATTTATAGTCATCACCTGTTCCCCACATGCTTGAATGCACTTTGCTGGCATGGTGCCAAATCATTTTTGTATGTGCTATCCTTATTGTTTATCATCTGCCCCCCCCAGCGTGCGCGCGCGCGCGCACACACACACACACACACACACACACACACACACACACAGAGAGAGAGAGAGAGAGAGAGAGAGAGAGAGAGAGAGCCTGTAAACAGCGCAAGGCCAAAGATGTCATCTGTCTTACCTAAAGTACTGTCTGGTACCTTGTAAACATTAAACATTTCTCAAAAGATAATGCTTTCTCTATGCTGTGTCCAGGTCCAGGTATGGAGGAGTCTAGTATATTTCCTTATATAGCTCAGAACATCACAAGGAACCACCATTTGCAGGCACCTTAGCTCAGGTGCTGGGAGCAACAATGGCTGAGTGGCACAGCGTGGGGCGGGGGGGTGGAGGGGTGAATTGCTTTCTCTGGAAGGAGTGATCAGAGGCCCTTCAGAGGAACCTGAACTGAGTGGGCAAGTCATGGCAGGAGGCCTGGCCAAAGGGCCCAGTATGCAGAAAGGCAGAAGTAAATGTCAAAAAGCACAGGGGATTTCTTTATGCTGCTGTGGTAAATGAAGTGAGAAGGCTAAGTGCAAAGACTGGGCTCAGAGAGAAGCTGGAACAGCAGCCAGGCCTGAGCTCCTGAGCTGTAAACACCTTGGTTAGCTGTCTTCTTCCTGGAAATTTCTGGAATTCAGCAGGTGCTAACCACACAGGGGCAGGCCTTCTTGAGCTGATTTAAATGATGAGGCATGGAACATGAGCACAGACCTGTCTGCAAATGCTCCTAAGGCCCTGCTTTCCCTGCAGGCATGGACTGTATTCCCCACACTGAGTCAAAATAAAGCCCTCTCTGCTTAAGTTGCTTCTTATTGGGTGTGCCCATTTTGAGGCTCTGAACTCACACAGCGTCTCTTGGCTGGAGGTCATTCTTGGGCACAACAGGCAGAGTCCCATTTTCTTCAAATCCTATCAGCCCACCTGTACCACTTAGAACCCTTTGTAGGAAAGTGTCGGAACCAGCTCAAGCTACCTTAGTCCCTAAGGGAGATTCAGTGTCTTATAACTGAGTGAATGGAGCCAGGGTCTCACCACTCTTCCTCTGTCCTTGTCATCAGCTGATTCCCCTCCCTCCCAAGAGTTCTGTCAGTGATGGAGAGGTGGGTGGGGCATGGTCAGAGGTAGAGGGGCTGGGGATGTTACAATGTAGCTGCTTTCAGTCTCAGAGCCTCTCAGCCCTGTAACGGAACAAGAGGGACTGTGAGGTGCCCGTGAGAAAGCCCTGGTGTAGGAGGTCCTTCTGTATTTGTGTTGCTTTCATTGGTTGAATAAAGAAACTGCCTTGGCCTTTTGATAGGGCAGAACTTAGATAGGCGGGGAGGACAGAACTGAATTCTGGGATGAAGAAGGCAGAGACAGAGAGATGCCATGAAGCTCCTTCCTGAGACTGACACTGGTTGGAATCTTTCCCGATAAGCCACGACTTTGTGGTGACATACAGATTATTAGAAATGGGTTGACTCAAGATGTGAGAGTTAGCCAATAAGAGGCTAGAACCAATGGGCCAGGCAGTGTTTTAATGAATACAGTTTCTGTGTGATTATTTCAGGTGTAAGCTAGCAGCCCGCTCCTCCTGTAACAAAGCCCCACTGCATTTGTGTGGTGGGGGCAACCTTCACTGTGCTGGGTTTAAGTGGAGCCCTGTAGCAGTCCTGACCATGGAAAGAGGAAGGGAACAACCTACGGAAAAGCAAGCATGAGCTTGGAAGGCCATGGGAACAGGCAGGTAGAATGACACCTTCCAGTCTCATGAGGCCTCTGGTACCTTCCCTACTAGTCTGAAGCAGCCCCTTGAAGTGAGAACTAACGTGACAAATTGGTGGTAAGGTGGGCACCTATCATAAAATGAAATGCTTATCAGAGAAATAATATTAACAGAAAATAAATTAGACTGCACACTGACATCATAATTTTATAAATTAATTATGAATAAAAAGAAGATACATCTCAAAGGAAGGGAGAAGTCTAATATCAATGGACAGTAATTAATTCTTCTGCTGAGGGAATCATTAACATTCCTGAAGTACAAATTGCTCCTTTGCTAGTCCTGCAGTCTCCTAGGGACCCTTCCATGGCATTGATGGGGTCTGAAGGCCCATGGCCAGGAAGATGTTTTTGGGGACCAGGGAACATGACTTACTTTTGGCTGTGCTGCTTTGATTTCTGCAGTGTGACTGTGGGCATCCTGCCCCTGCTCATAGCCTTGGTCAGGCCATGAGCCCTTGACTCAGAGCACCCATTATGCTGCTGAACCCTGGCTGCTACTGAGAGGCTCATAGTTGTCTTCACTGAGTCAAAGTCAGATGGAAAAGACAGCCCTGTTTTCAGCACACTGCACACTTACTGTGGCTGGGAAAAAGCAGTGTCTGGGTGCACAGAGGAGTTGAGCCCTGTGGGGAGTCTGAGGACCATGAGGCATTGTTTGCGGAAGAAGCTGAGCAGCCAAGTGCAAGTAGAGAGGCCAGACACTGGAGCCTGTACTTTATCCTGAGGCCACAGGACTCACCAAAGGCCTGAGACAGAAGTGTGGCTGGTATCTTAAGAGAGGGACTATAATGTTCTGGAACCGCACCATCATATTCTTTTTATACTGAATCCTCCACCCTGTCCACAGAAGCACAGATGACTTTCTCTGTCTGTCTGTCTGTCTGTCTGTCTGTCTTTTTTTCTATTTTATTTTGCTAAATATGGCTTAACATAACAATTATCCATTTGATCCGATACCATACGATATTTTGATATACATATAATGTGTCATGTTTAAATAACATTATATAAGTCCATCTCCTCAGACATCCATCTTGTCATCATAGTGAATTCTTCCAAGCCCTTTCTTCTCACTTAATGAAATATGCCAGTATATAACTGTCATCTATAGCTCCCTACTCTGTAGCAGCCACAGAATGGTTTACTCCTATGTATCTGTAACTTAGTCCCAATGATCAACCAACCGTTTCTGGTTCCTCCAAGTCTGCTGCCTGGATACATTTCTTCTTTTTCAGTAAATGTCTTCATTGGAGCCAATCCTAAATATACAGAAAGCTTCAGATGTGGTATGAAAGCCTTTGATTTGATCCATCTGACAACATCCATTAGAATCCCATCAGCACTGGCCCAAGCACAACTTCCCACCTCCATGTTATTTCACAGCAGCAGGAGCAGTTACCCTCCACCTTAGGGCTTTCATCCCAATGCCAATGGTTTGATGCAACATTGACTGTCTCTAAGATTCCTTGAAGCTGGTTGCTTGTATTTGAGGTCTGCCGTGAGGTCAAGTGTGGGAAGTGAGGAGAGGTGAAGTGAGCGAGAGAGAGAGGGTTCCTGATCTAATTTCAGAACAGATGCTCTGTGTCTGCCACCATATTTTCATAAGAAGGCAAACACCAGAGGGGATACTGAGGGATCACCTCAGATGTACCCATCCCAATCAGGAAATTCACACTGACCCCATCATCTGACCCTCAGACCTCACCCAAGTTTCTTCCTAGAAAAGGGATCCAAGATCATGATCACCAATGTGAGCTCTATCTAAATTTTTTTATATGTATGTGTATGTGTTCACATGTTTGTGTGTGCCATGACCCCTCTATGGCAGTCAGACAATTTGGTTGTCAGTCTTCACCTTCCATCTTGTTTGAGGCAGGGTCTCATTCACTGATGTGTGCCGCCTGGCTAGCTGGCCTGGAGTTTCTGGAGATTCTTCTGTCTCCATCTCTCATCTCGCCGTCATATGATTGCTGAAATCTCAGTTGCATGTGACTGATTTTGGCTTCACCAATTCTGAGGATACAAATTCAGGTTCTCGTACTTGTGTGGTAAGCACTTTGCATACAGAGCCATCTTCCAGCCATCACTAGCCTGTCCCTTGAGCGTCTTCCTGGCTGGACTTGTTCATCAGTCTTGTCTCAGCATTCGTGCCTTTGGACCAATTTACAGGTGTTTCCAGCTGTCCGCTGCCTGGGGTGCCTGATGCTTTATGATTAGATCTGGGCTGTGCTACCTATGCATCTCAGCATCCTTTCAGGTGGTGATTTTATCTATGCTGCATTATAAGACACATCCACTTGATTGCCTGATCGTGTGGCATCTGTATGGTCCCTATCTCTGTGGAGCCATCTCTTAGCCTTAGTCATTATTATTATTAAGTAATTATTTGGTGATAGTCATGGTGCTTTGACAAATTGTAAATGTCCCATTCCTCTTTAGACCCTCAAGAACTTCAGTTGTCTGTTAACACCACCATAGCCTTCTATTTCCTGGTTTGCATGGGGATTGTGATTTGATGGCACCATCATTCCAACGGATGCTTGCCCTATTCAGGGAAAGCCAGCAGGAGCCTCCGCCAGCTGGCTCTTGGGCTTCCTGCCCAGGACATGCTACCTTTTAAACACTTTTGCTTTTGTATTCTCACAGAGCCCCAGGACCGCATGACTGGGGCTCTCACCTTATGTTTTAATGAGTGGAGAAATCCTTCATTCTCTTCTGGGGCCTTAAGCTGTCCCTTTGCCAGATGTTCCCTGCACCTGACACCCAGTGCCCTGGGTGGGAATACAGAGGAAGAAGAGATGCAGTATGTCTCTTAGCTCAGCCTTCACTCTCTATGGCCTATGAAGAGGTCAAAAGGGAAGCTTCACTGTAAGGCACAGGCATGTCATTACAGACAGCATTTTTTGAGGCTCAAGTCCAGCCAGCAGACCAAAGAGGACCACTGAGGCTATCTGCTGCTGATAGTCCAGAGAGGGGAAGGCACTTGTCCAACAGCACACAGGATTTTAGTAACAGAGCTGAGAACCCAACTTCTTCCCTAGACCAGACACTGGAATACTGGGAATATGGTAGGTATGTTGGGCTGGATGGAGTAGAAGTTATGGGAGGAGGTGTGAATGCAGAGGATCTTTGCTTTCCTACAAGAGCTCAGACTCTTCTTCTGTGATACCCTCATCTCATGAGCCTCCTCTTGGTCTCTCTGACCTTCTGCTGCCCCTGGTACTCACTCCCTTTGCAAGGAGGGAGGTAGGGAAGAGGTTCTATTAGACAGGTGTTGCCTGATGTCCTGGGGCAAGGGTGGAAGGCCAGACTTTCAGGATTTAGAAAATGTACATTTATGATGGACATGATTCCTGTAACCCCAGCGTTCAGAAGTGTGAGGCAGGACGTTGCCATCTTAGGCTGCAGAATGAGACCTAGACTGGGTCTAAAAGAGAAGAGAAAAGAAGGAAAAATAAATATGAACAAGAAAACAGAAAGTGTAGGGACTACACATTTGCTTCTAGGACTGGGGTTTTGGATGGAGTCCAGAACCTTCTGGAAGGACATGGCTGAGACCACAGTCTCTGCTGCCAGTACAACCATGGGCAGATGGGTCATGGAGGAAGGTGTGACTTTCATTAAAGGCCAGAGACAAAAAAGGACTGCAGCTCTAGAAATGGCATGGCCTTTGTGAGGAATGCTCCACATACATGGGGACATTGCTTAGGCTGGGCTACAAGGCACCCTGCATGTGTTGCTGTCAACCAACACACCTACAATACTAACTGTGTGCAGTGGTCAAAGATGCCTATCAAATGGGTAATAGAAAATAGGTTGAATGGTTAGCTGTGAGAAACAACACTTGGGCTGAAGTCGAGTCTGGTACCCTGGGGTGTGATGTTGTCCAAAAAACTAATCTGAAGGAATTTTCAGTGAGCTGGAGATATGCTCACAATATAACATTTACCAGAACAAGCAGGATGCAATACTAGACCCAGGTCAAGGGGTGTTCGTGAAACAGTGGCAGAGTCCACTAACATGTTAGCAGGGCTTAAATGTGGATTGTAGGATTGTCGGAGAATTTTATCCCCTTCCTTATCTTTCTGTGTTCTCGTCAGTAAACAACATTACTTATATTGTGTACAATAAAAATATATAAGAAACAATATTACTTTTATAATAAGAAAAAGAAGCCCATAAATGTTTACAAAAAGAATAAGGTACCGTGTAATTTTAGGTAACACAGTTCCTTTTTTCCATAGTGACTTTTTTTTTCCTTAGGGGGGAATAAAATCTTTAATACCAAATGAAACTGGGTGGTCCTTCACATTCTTTCCTGATCCTCTATGCTGCACCACCCAGAAATCCACATTCACTTTTCAGTTCTGCAGCACAGCACAATCAAAATGAGAAGTAAAGAGGCTACTTAGAGTTATATTAGCTGAAGCCCAGATGGCCTGATTCAGAACCTGCTTCTTTCCAAACTATCTCTGCTTTGGTGGCATGCCGGTAGCATTTCTACTTGTGCAGTAGAATTAAGGATGCACTGGCTGGGAGGTGAGGAACATAGTGGGAAGATGGGGGAGATGACACCCACAATTCCCTTCTAGCCATTTAAGTTACCCCAAACCAGGCATGGCTGTTCTCTATAGAATTTTGGGAGCAGCCGCAGTAATCTATTCACTTCATGACGTCACCTCCCAGGGAAGCATTCATTGGTGGGTATTGGGGAGAATTAAGGGTGCAGTGTGTGGCCAGAACACAGCTCTACATTAAGTGACCAGGGAGTAAAGTAATCATTACAGAAAATAAAATGCAATATTGCTTACACTGGACATGACATGGTCATTGCTCACATGACACTGTAGTTACATGCACAGAAGACTGTGAGTATGAGCATTCCATCATGGGCAAGGAGGAGACATTGGTACTTAATGGCTCCTGGGGGAGGGGAGTCATTTTCTCCAGTGATGTAACCATAGTTAGCTGCCTATATGCTGGTAAACAATGCCCCCAATCATGCTAATACAATGAGAAACCTTCATTAAACTGGATGGGACATACACACATTCATACATACACACACCCATCTGCACATGTACACACATATACATGTGGAGGGTCATGAAAGTAAAGGGGGACTTGTTTGGAAGAATGAAGGCTTCAGTGGGAGTGGGAGGTGATAAGAGAGGATAATGGGGGTCTATTATAGTCATATGTGCAACCGTCAAAGAACAAAAACAAAAATGGTTTATAAAGAAACTCTTCTTCCATCCTTGCACCATCTCAAGCCCCCATGATCTTGATACTATCTCTATTCAGGTAATAAGAAAGCCAAGGCCAGAGGGACTGGAAATTTTCCATGTTGCACAGCTTTTAGATGACAGGATCCAAGCTTTAGTCTGATTGTACAGATGTCACATTCAGGCCACACCTTGTGATCAGTGCTTCCACCTATGGGTGATGTTTGAAACATCTGTGGCCCAGTTCTGGGAGATGCAGGATTGCCATGTTGGCTGTTTCCACTCCTTCCAATGCTGATGAGCTCCCAGGAAGCAGCCCAGGAATCTCTCACATCGGTGCAGCCCATGATTCACAAGGCCTGGATTCCTTACGCTGGTTTTCTGTTGGTCTCTTTCCCAACAAAATAGAAATTCACCAGGCAAAAAGATGGAGGGCAATGTGAGCTTCTGGACCACACAGGCTTAGGTTGTGGCTGCACAACACTGAAGGATGGACACAGAAAACCCAGCCTTTCAATTGAACTGACATCCCTGACTGCCTGTCAATGTCTTCCTGAACAAGACTAGGTAAACAGTCCCAGGGTTAAGCGTTGTCAAATGAAGTTCTGTAGCATGAATTCTAATTGGTCTTAATAGTAAAAACCCAGAGTCAGATATTGAAGTAAATGCTGAAAGACAGAGAAGTAAAGAGGCCAGCCACTAGAGAGACTCCCTACCTCTACCAAATCCTCATACCAAATAGGGTGAGTTCCTGTCTCCATGAATCCTCAGACTGAATGAACTGAGCTCCTGTCTCCTCCTACTTTACATTCCTCTCTCCTCCCAGCCATATCACTTCCTGTCTCCTAGGATCAAATGTGTGAGATCCCAAGTGTTGGGATCAAAGGTATGGGCTCTGTTTCTCTTTTAGACTGGTTAAATCTCAAGTAGCCCAGTGTGGCCTTGAACTCCTTCTCTTCCTGTTTCCATCTCCTGTGCAAGTGCTAGGTGTGTGCCTGGCCTCTATGGCTAACTAGTGACTAGCTCCACCCTCTGATCTTCACCCAAGCTTTATTTGTTAGAACACAAACAGATGTCACCACAAAGTTCCTGTGGAGCACGGGACTGGTTGCCTTACACCTAGGGAAAGAGGATGCTATGGTTTAGATTTGAGATATCCCTACATGCCTGTGTTTGAACAAATGCAACCCGCTCGTGATGGTGATGCTGTTTTAGAAGGCTGTAGAACTGTTGGCATATGGGACCAACTGGCTGTTCTAAAGCCACAGATAAGTACAGGCTTTGAGGGTTAGAGCCTGGCCCCTCTCTGGTCTAGTTCTCTACTTCCTGGCCAATGGCCTGTGAGAAGCTTCTATTGCCATGGCCACTAGAGTCATTTCCATGCCTCCATGCCTTCTCTGTCATGGATGATGTCTGTATCTCCTGAGCCAAGAGCCATAATAAACCACTCTTACCTTAATTTGCTTTTGTTGGGTATGTGTTCACAATAGTGGGAGAAGTGGCTAATACAGAGGGGCTCTGTCACCTCACCAGAATAGATGTCCCACAATCAAGAATCAAAATATTCTAACTCCATTGTTTGAGTCACTGCTTCACTGCTTTACTGGATGGAATCTGCTGCTTCCCCACTGATGTGAATGAAGATGGAGCACTTTGTAGTTTTACCCTGCTGTCCCTCACTGAACTCTATAATAAAGGGAACCTTAGACAGTTTACCAATTGCTTTTGTATGTTCTAATGACATGCTGTGTCTCTGGTTCTCATCTTACTCCTTTTGTCTTGGAAGTATTGATCTCTGCTTTGAAAAATTAAGAAATAAGTGTATTTACATTTTCTTCTGTGTCTCTTGTCTATGCCCAACTCTTGTTAAATAATTATTCTTGCATTGTCAAGTCCATAACATTTATATTCACTCTGTTACCATAATGGTCTTTTGTGATTTCTCTATGGTTTGGCTCTAAATTTTCAAACCCAATAAAAATATCATTTATATGCTTTATATTATGTGAGTATTCACTGCAGAAGTGAGCAGGATGATGAGGTGTGCATGCAACTGAGTGTATTGTGTTTTGAAGTCTTCCCTACTCAAAAGGAGTATTCTAGACATGGGGGCTGCTGACTCAGCAGCTGTTGATTCCTAAGTCTATTCTTTGGATGTTTTATGTCTTGGAATGTTTACAATGGACTGTCCAGTTCAGGGTGGTTTGTACATTCATGATACTGAGTATCTGTCACCATACTTTAGCTTTAGAACCTTTTCATTTCCCTAAAAGAAAGCACTATCATACGTCAGTTCTTCCTCCATGTAGTCCCTGGCAACTACTCATCTGTGTTCTGTTTCTGTGAATTTGACTCTTCTCTATATTTCATGTAAACAAAATCATTCAATATATGTGCTGGGTTTTTCCCACATAAGATAGTATTTTCAAAGTTTACCTGTCTTTGCATGCTCTTTTTTCTTACTTACAGCTGCATCTTATTCCATTGCATGCATAGACCACATTTTATTTACCTGTTCACTTTAATTATTTTGTCACTCTGGAAAATTATGTTACAGGAAGAACTTAAAGAGAGAAATTATTTACTTTACTCATTGTTTCACAGGGTTCTTCCCTCTCTGGCAGGGGAACTTGGTCAAACATTGCATACTTTACTCAAATCTTGGTGGGCCAGGAAGAAAAGAGAGAGAGAGAGACAGAGAGAGAGAGAGAGAGAGAGAGAGAGAGAGAGAGATATGGTGGCACTGAACTAACTTTTTCTTTATCATCTTATTCTATCCAAGTCCCCAACTTGGACAGTCACCCACATTCAGGGTATATCTTTTCCCTTTGACTAATCCTCTCTGGAAACGTTATCACAGGCATCCCCAAATGGTATACATCCATTTCTTAGGAGATTCTAAACCAGTCAAGTTGCAGTGAATTGGATTAACCATCACTTCATGGCTTCATTTGTTGAGAGGTTTTTTCCAGTGTACCTTAGGGTTTCTATTGCTGTGAAGAAAACATGACAGAAGCAAGCTGCGGAGGAAGGAGCTTGTTTAGTTTATCTTCCACATCACAGCTCATCATCAAAGGAAGACATGACGGAACCCAAGCACGGCAGGAGCTGATGCAGAGGGTTCAGAGGAGTGCTGCTTACTGGCTTGCCCTCCCCAGCTTGCTCAGTCTGCTTTCTTATAGAACCTAGGACCACCAGCCCAGGGATGGCCCCATTCACAATGGGCTGGGCCCTCCCACATCAATCACTAATTCAGAAAATGCCCTAAGCTGGGGTGGGATGGGGGTGGCGCATGCCTTTAATACCAGCACTCAGGGAGGTAGAGGCAGATGGGTCTTTGAGTTCAAGCTTAGCCTGGTCTACAGAGTGAGTTCCAGGGCAGCCAGAGATACAGAGCCTACAGCCTGATCTTATGAAGGCATTTTCTCAGTTGAAGTTCTAGCTTGTGTCAAGTTGACATAAAACCAGCCAGCATACTATAATCTTTTGGCTGCTGTGAGCATTCTGCATACATATCTGAAACCCCTCTGAGTGATATAAGTCTATGCTAAATTTATCTGCTTTCTATAGTAGCTGCACCAATTTATAATTATATTGTTTGAAGGTGTCAATTTCTCCTCTTTCTTTAGTAGTTCTAATACCTCTTCCATTCATTGATCATAGCCACCCTAATTTGTGTGCATATGGTGTGTGTGTGTGTGTGTGTGTGTGTGTGTGTGTGTGTGTGTGTGAACATGGGCATGTATATGCATGTACACGCCTATAGAGACCAGAGCAGGACTTTGGTATCCTACTCGATTACTCTCTACCTTATTATGTTGAGGCAGGATGTCTCCCTGAGCCTGTGTTAAGCTGGCAGGAAACGAGCCCCAGTGGTCTGCCTGGTGTCATAGCACTGGGGTTACAGGTAAGTACATGACCTTGTCTAGCCTTTTATGTGGAGTCTGTAGACTCAGATTCAGATCTTATGACTGTGCAGCAAGTTCCTATCCATAGAGCCATCTCCCCAGCCCCTCTTATGCATTCTTGAGAATTAAAATCCTCTCCTCTGTTCTTCCTCTCATTCAATAGTCTGACTTTGTGTAAAGCCCTGACATAAGACCACTTTCCTGCACGGACAGAGATGTGGTAGAATGTGATAGGATGAATCATGTCTCCCCCCACCAAACATCAGGTTGTAACACCTGGAACCTTTGAGTGTTTTCTTCTATGGCAAAAAGGGGACTTTGGAGGCATGATTAGGGACTTTGAAATGAGAATATTCTGCATAACCCAGGAGGGCCCTAAATATATGATAAGTGTTCTTATGAAGGAGTCAGGGAGAGATTTGTTTGCTGTTCCCAAGTCACTTGCCTGATAAATCCTAGGCATTGTAAAATCTTGTTCCAAAGTACCTCAGTATATGTTTCTAGAGTTGGTGCACCTTCTTAATAACCAAAAATCATCAAATATTAACCAAAGTACATCACTTTCTCAGTTCGTTTTTATTCTATTTTTTTTCCTACTAAATTATTGGATTCCTTTGGCACCTGCGTATCTTAATTGTCTCATGTGGTGAATCTTCCCTAGTCTTCACTGCTACAAGGTCTGCCCTCTTCCACTGCCTGGCCCAGGCTTGCTTGTTCTGTTCCCATATGACTGCAGCCACAGTGACAAAGCAGGGAGATGGTGTAGGGGAGTGAGCCATCCGAGGAGGCAGCTGGCCTGGGCTCTGCTGTGAGGAGCTGCTTTCCAGCCTGGACTGCATGGGCTTAAACCATGTTCCTCACTGCAGGACTTGGAACACACCCTCTTGATTTTGTCTCTACATCAGCGGCAGCAGGTGAGGGGGGACTGTGGTGTTCATTCCTGCAATATTCTAAGAGTATCATGAGTCATGAAGGTGGTTCACTGTATCAGATGATGCCTGTGGGCTACCAGAGTCTGCCCTTCAGGAGCTCTCCTGAGAACAGTCAGAGACCATGCAATCAAGTGGCACATGCAGTCTGGCCCTGGCATTCTGCACAGGACTTAGGACATAGTGCTTAGCAAATAGTTACGATTACATTAGTATGGTTTCATATTCTTCAAGAAATGACTTGGGCCTTGTCAAAACATACAGTGAGAATAGTATTTAAAACTCAGAGGGTGGTGGGCCTCTAAGAAGTGTTTTCTCTGAATCCAAAAGAAAATACTAAAACTCTATGTTTGGCTTCACCTGCATGCTGGATGCTAGGATGCAGTGACTTTTTATGAATTGGAAATGAGGTTATGGGGGTGAGAAAGGTGGAGACATGCAGACAGTTTGATGAGTTACAAAGACCTAGGTGAGGTACTGTCACTTCACTTCGATGTTTACTTTCATATTAAAGTTTTTCCTTTCACCTTGGAATGAAAGTGAACACCGAGAAGAGTGAGATACAACACATGGGAAGGGTGCACAAGGATCTTAACACTGTAATAAAATACCAGAACCTCAAGCCAACAGTCAACTTTGTCTATCAGGGAGGAAACCTCAGTTCAAAGGAAGGATCTATTTCAGACATCAAGATGTGAATGGGGATAGTGAGGGACGCATTCCAGGCTCTAGGAAAGGTCTGGTCAGCAAGAGACATAACGACAACAACAAAATTACAAGTATATGAGATGCTTGTCTTGAGCTGCCTTCTTTACAACTCTGAAACCTGGACAATGAGACGCTCCTCAGAACAGCGGCTGAATGTGTTTGAGATGGTAGGTCTCAGGAGGATTCTAGGTGTCACATGAAGAGATAAGCTGTACAGTGATGACATTAAGAAACATCTCCATCTACAAAAGGAAGTAAACTGCAGGATATGGCAATGGCACTTGAGATACTTTGGCCATGTTATGAGAATGAATGATGGCAGATACCCAAAGATAGCATTGCTTGGAGGAGTACACAGGATTAGGTGAAGAGGACGGCCCAAAAGTGATGGATAACAAGCAGAAAGGAGGACTGTGGAACCGTGGGTATGACAATAAGACAAGCATCTAGGACTGCCCAGGATAGGAACAACTGGAAAACCACCATAAACAGACGTCCATGATGCTTAAGCATTGCCAGGCATAAATGGTAAATGATGAGGTGGGACAAACAAGATGGGCAAGGGTTGTAGCAGGGAATAGAATCATCACAGCACCCCTGTAAGCTATTGTGGGAAGTCAAATCCGTGTTGTAGAGGAACACCTTAAAGGCTCCAAGAAGGCAGGAAACAGAGTTAAAGAAGGGTCAGTGATGGAAAGTTCACATGGAAAAAAGCCATACAGTCAGAACTACAGTAAATATGCAAGATGGCCTGTGTGGGTCTAAAAGCCCCCTCCTTCCAGGGGAATAGATCCATGGTTTGCTAAATCCTAGACAGCATGTTGAAACCCAAGTGATAAAGCAAAAACAATTTGCAAAGTCTCAAGCCAGAAAAAAAAAAACACTGAAATAGGACCCAGGCAGAAACAGGTTGGCCTGACTTTGGACTACACTGATACCTGCATGGGCCGGGGCTTCTCTGTCTTTCCATATCATCTTATATTAAGAAACAAATAATTTTGTCGTCTGTCAGATGCAGCAGGAACCAGCCTTCCTTGTAGGGTTGTCAGATAATTGAGTGAAAGGCCTTACAGCATTGGCGCCTAGACCAGCTCTCAGAAGGATGAAAATGTTGGGACTGGAGAGATAGGCTTGATCAGTGAAGTGTTTGCCTTTCATACTTGAGGACCTGAGTTCACCAACCCCTCCACCCCAATCCATCAAAGACCAAAGCCAGGTATGGTGATGCACACTTAAAAACGTAGTGCTGAGGAGACAAACAAGGATTCCTGATTCATGGGCTTACTGAGCAGCCAGCTTTGCTTACTTGGTGAGTTCCATGCCAATAAAAGGCTCTGTCTCATAAACAAGGTTGATAGCAGCTGAGGAATGACAGCCAAGATTATCCTATGGCCTCTACATAGATGTTTTTGTGCACCCCTACATGAACACATGTACACACAATGAAGATGCATACCTACCTGGGTCATTCTGAGGTAGATACATCTTGGATACCTAGGTGTCCAAACAGGTTTTGGATAAATGAAGACAGTCATTTTTGTCATTTATGGATGGAAGATGCAGCCAAGTAGGTATTTGGGATTAGAAGAGTTAGGACCCACTATTGGGCATAGGTCCAAGCACCACTGAATTGGGTTTGTTTTCTGGCTGTGGTTACTACCTGCTAATCTATAATCAAGTAACTATTTGACCCATGATAAGTGTCTTCTTGTTATAATGCCTTCAGCTCCATTCATGACCCAACTCCAAGACCCTGCCACAAACCATGGGGACACCAAACTGCCCACAGCAAGGGAGTCTGGCATGGTCCCTGTTCAGGATACAGGAATTCTGGTATCTCAAAAAGTTCTAGATACTTATCTGGTCCCAACCCACCAATCTCTAGTAACCCCTTGCTTGAATTTTTACTCCCTCCTCTCAATAAGGCCATCTTCTTCCTAGCTGGTCAGAGCATACTAATTCAGACCAGAACATTGTATAGTTATGGAAGTGTATAGTTCCATTTCATCTGGCCTAGCTCCATTTTGCTATAATCAGAGAGGTAGAAACGCTAGCCTAATTATGCTGGGGCAAAGGAATTTGAGGCTGGCCCTGTAAGTATCTTTATTGAAGGTACTTCCTGGATTTGCCCTGCCAGGGAATGGTGGGTTTGAATGAGCTCTGTAATCTAGCCTCAATGTGTCTTTCCCCCCAGAAGCCTTGCTGGGCCTTTGCGTGGTGTTGCAAAACAAATTGAGGTGTAGGTGAGTGACGTTCCTGAAAGACGTAGCCCTCAGTCTGGCCTTGACCTGTAAGAGTTTTGGATATTCCAAGACTCCCTGTGTCCACAGGATAAAGCCTAGTAGCCACCAGAGGGCTCTACGGTGTAAGATCAGGACCTTGGGGTCAGCAATTGTTAGCTAAGACCTGATGCCTCCAGGTTGCTTGGGGGAACTCCTGGATGGTCACAGCACACAGAGCCTCCAAGTCCTCCTTTCTCTGTTGCTTCTGTTTCTACTGCTGGCAGGGAATCTCCTTCCCTGTGCCACCAGGATACCTGAGGCACCCTTGAAGCCAGATCTTCAAGCCCTTGAAAAGCCATGAAGTTCAAAGAAATGAGGCAGTTGTCGTTTGCCTTTCTTTTCACACAGCATTGCCTCTTCCCCTCCTTTTCTGGTAAAAGTACAAATAACAGTTGAGCTCCAACCATCATCTTGTCCCTGGGACATGTACACCATCCTTAATAGGGATTCTCCTAAGGACCATGCAGGTGCTCTGGCCAGTCCCTTTGTGTCAAATATACAAAGTCTCCTTTGGCTCTGGCTGTGGCCCACAGGGATCCTGACCATGTGTTATGCTGCACTGGTGGGCAATAAAGGTCTTTGCTTTTGGAGAAAAGGTGTCCCTGGAGAGATGACGGCAGGCCTAAACTATGATGGTAAAGGCATGTGCCTTGGCTCTAGCGTGTGTGGTATAGATGCAACACCACATAGGAGTCAAGGGAGGAATGATGGGCTCCGTTTTAGGGATTTCCTTCAACGCACCAAGTCTTAGTTTTCTTCTCTGTGAAATGGGTATAAGAGCAGTCCTTACCTATCTGAAGAATGAGTGAAATCTCACTATGAAGCCCCAAGGAACGGAAGCAGGGCAACAGGCCAGCACTTGGATTTAGCCCATAACCATGGTGGCCTGGATGTCTTTCTGAGAGGGACAGAATCTATTAGAATAGTGAGATTCTAGACTAAGCATCACTGAATACATGGAACCAGAAAGAGGTGGAGGCAGCTTATAACTTTCTTCACTGGAGTGTTGGGAATAGTCTTGTGATCTGAGTCAGGGTAGCTCTGACCCAGAGTAACCCTCAGGCAACTATTCTTCAAAGCCTCTGACAGTCTTTGGAGAGTACAGACCCATTTTATAGGCTCAGCCACCTGTATGCCTGACTATCTGATCAGAATGCAAATACAAGCCCACTCATCTCTGACACCTGCCTTTCAAGAATTCTGGCTATCTACTGACTGTTTAGGAAACTGAACCCAGAGATGCCCAGTGTCCCCCAACCTGTGAAATGCAGAAGCAGGTCTCACGCCTACATCCTTGCTCTCTTTCCTGGGTCAAGCGGCCTAAGTGGTAGAATAGGGTGTTGACCTTTCTTTGCCATCCTACCTAGTGACCTAGGGAATAGCCTCAGAGGTGACAAACATACCATTCCTGCTGGTGAATCACTTCCCTGGCAGAACAAGGCCTCCATTTAAGGCCGGCCTTGGGATCATTGCTGTAGCAACTGAGTCTCCAATAACAGACTGTCTCTGGAACTTAATGGCCTGTGAATGATAACAGATAATTTGCAAATTTGACATAATCAGTGCTGGCCAATTTCCATTCAATTATTTGTTAATAAACACCAGGACCCTCCGTTGGAGTTTTATGCTTACAAATTGGAAGTGAAAAGCTCAAGTCTGAATAGAGTGGGATACCTGAATTATTTTTAAGCATTTTATTTTGGCAGGGCCCAGGAACACCCAAGGTTTACTTGGTGTTCATTTGCATTGTGAATATTTTAAAATAGTAATTATCTGCAAAAGGTCAAATATTTGCTTTATCTATCTAATTCAATTTCCCAAAGGCCTTTGGGATTTAAATTAACGTCCTTGTAATATCTTCATTGAAAAAGAAGATTAATTATGCTTACATGGAACCTAATTTGGCTTATCAGACCTTTAATGTGGCAGCGATGGTGAGTGCATTTAAATTTAGGATTACGAGGGTGATCCTGGTTCCTTATTTGGGAGACTTTTAATATTTGTCATTATTTTTATGCATATCATTTTCCCCCGCCTGCTCAGGAAAATTAAAATGTCAGTTCTAAAAGAAATAAACATTATGTATTGACATTGGCAATTATGTTTTGGTATTTAAGGATGCATAAAGAACTGCACACAGGGCTTCAAATATAAATTTGCTGTTAATGCCCTTAGGCGGGAGCTTGGGCTCTCCCCTCTGACTCACTAGCAATGGGGAAACTCTGTGGAGCCTTGACTTTTAAGGGTACTGAAAAATGCTTGAAGATTTGAGAAGTTTCAGGCACTGTGGGTTGGGGTCTGGGAGGTTCTCTTCATTATTGAGACACTATGTGATAATAGTCTATCAACTTTGTCTGTGATGATAGCCTGTCTATCTGGTTTCCTATTTGTAAATGTAACCATTTTCCTAGGTGTCATTTATCAGTGACAGGGCCGTATATGACCTACTCATGAGTGACTGTATTGGGAAACCCAGTGTTTGAGGTCAACTATATGTGGAGTTTTGATCCCTAACAAAGATAGTTGTGTCTTGGAAATCATAGAAATTGTAAGTCAAGAGTTAGGTTTTTGTATCTGTTGACTTTTGCTGCATAACAAATCACGGCTAGTAAATTTATTACTTAATAATTTTTATAATGATTATTTACTAATTCATTAATTGTTATTAATATCAGAACTATTTTTCTTTTTCAAGAGTCTATAACTAATCTTGACTAAATTTGTTTGTGTGTCTTACATCAATTGGTAGACGCATGGGGGTGTAGGGAGTGGTTGGCCTAGAATGGGCCCAAATAGGATGTTCCACTCATTTTCTTATTCCCTAGCACAGAGGTTTGGGACTCATTTGACCAAATAAGGGCTTGCTTGGGGGAACAGAAACATACCAATGCTTTTTCAAACTACTGCTTGAATCTGGTGTGTAACTATCTCATTGGCTAAAGTAATAATCTAGAATCAGTGTAGGCAGGGACTACTGAAAGCAGGGGTGGTGGAGTCCTTCTATATAATGCGTTTACCACAGGTGTCCTTGAAGTCTTTCTCTTCTGTACCACCTGGACAGTGAGTGCCTTTGAACTCTATGTTCAGTCTCTTCACCTGTCCAAACTGGTGGGGACACTCTGAGGCTTCACTGATGCAACTGTTTTCAGTTTCTGACTCCAGTACCTTGTGGTTTCTCAAGAATGCTAAGGATGCAGGATGGATCTCCAAAGGAGTACACTGCAGGTTCACTCATACAGTGAAATATCAGGAGCCAGGGAGATAGCTCAGTTGGGAAAATGCTTGTTGAATAAGCATAAAAGTTCTTCATGAAGATCCGGGACCTATGTAAAAATCTAGGTATGCATTTATAATCACAGAGCTGGAGTGGTGGAGACAGACGAGTCCCTGGGGCCTTCTGGCAAGGATAAGTACCAAGTCCCAGTAAGAAACCTTGCCTCAAAAACAAGTTAGACATCATCTAAGGAATGATACTTGAGTTTGACCTCTGACCTCTAAATGTGCATACACATCATACACATAACCCCCCAAACATGTACCCCTCACACAAAATAGTGAAGAATCAGGAACCAACTAATGATAGGAAGAAGCCTGGTTAGATAAATCATTGTTATCTATCTAACAAAATCATTTTTAGATTAATATACTGGCATGGTAGGAAGTCTATGACAAATTATTGAGTAGAAAAAGAAGCAAGTTTCAGTTCAATTTGCAAAGCACACTGTCATTATGTATGTGGCTGACACTGTATGTGGGGATGTTTATTTCCATTTATAGATAAATAGCTGTATCACCATGCCCCAAACCATGAATAATAGCATCCAATCATTCTAGAGAGTTTGAATTTTTACAATGGACATTGTAGTACTTTAGGCATTGGGAAAGAAAAGAAACAAGCAGAGGCAAAAATTAGACAAAGAATAGCAAAACAATGGCTTTTAGCTTTTAAATTAACCAAACAATTGCTAGGAGTCTATAAAATTAAAATATTGCTGACTATAGCAATGTTGTCAGCTGTCAGTTGTGGAAGACAGTGCATGTAGAGTACTGCACACAGGGTGTCAGACATGGACAATAGGGGGCACCCCACTCACATGTGAGGACAGTACTAGGACACGATGACCCCTGACCTTCCCACTGTGAAGCAACATCCTGTCATTCTTACTGAGTGGTAAAGAAGAGTGACCCATGCTTACCTTTCTTCAGAATTGCTAGAGGGCTTTTCTTTTAAGTACAGTTTTCTGGGCCCAGTCCACATCCAGGAAGCTAGTTCTTTCTGGGGTGGGGACCCAGGAATCTGTTTTAATATGTATTCACAGGAATTCTGAGGCAGTTGGTAACTGCTTTACTTCTTTACTTACCTTCTTCTTCTTCTTCTTCTTCTTCTTCTTCTTCTTCTTCTTCTTCTTCTTCTTCTTCTTCTTCTTCTTCTTCTTCTTCTTCTTCTTCTTCTCCTCCTCCTCCTACTCTTCCTCCTCCTCCTCCTCCTTCCTCCTCCTCCTCCTCCTCCTCCCCCTCCTCCTCCTCCTTCCCTCCCCTTCCCCTTCTCCTTCTCTTTCTCCTTCTCCTCCTCCTCCTTCTTCTTTTCTCTTTTGGGTTTTTTGAGACAGGGTTTCTCTGTGTAGCTTTGGAGCCTGTTCTGGAGACCAGGCTGGCCTTGAACTCACAGAGATCCTCCAGTCACTGCCTCCCGAGTGCTGGGATTAAAGGCATGTGCTGCCACCACCTGGCCAGTAACTGCTCTCCTAAATCCCTTCATCTCATTTTGTGACTTTTACAACCCTATCATGCCCATTATCTCACTGTATTGATGAAGGACTCAAAGACTCAAAGAGTTCACTTGTTCAGGGTCCGGGAGGCAGGAAATGGGGTCAGAATCTAAACCCTCACATCAAGGAGGACTCATAGGCAAGAAGGGTTTTGTGACGGTGACAGCTTGTATTGGTTACCTGACACTTTCCTGTCCTGTTGTTGGGATCCAATGGTCATTTCTCTGTCAGGTATATGGCAGCCCATGCTGGTGGGAGTGTGTGACATTGGGCCATACCTGCTTCCCAGTAGAGGACATTAACATGATAGCAGCGATCCAGATACTAAAACAGGAACAAGAGGTGGTTCACCTTCTCCTCCCACCACTGAGCATCGACCTCTAAGAGCCTTCCTCCTCTTCTCTGGTTTCTTTTCTCTCTCTCTCTCTCTCTCTTTCTTTCTTCTTTCCTTTCTTTTTTTGCTTTTTTTCATAATTACTTACTTAAACAGTTTTTTTAAATTTAAGTATATTTAATCTTATTCTTCTTCTCCTGAGCCCTTCTAGACCCTCTCCCTTTTCCCCTCCCTAACTACCCAGCTTTAAGTTCTTTCTCAAAAAAACAAACAAAAACACAATACAACAAATCCTGAAAACCAAGAAAATAAATTAAATCATCTCTCCAAACAAAACAAAATTTCAAATTGAAACTAAATAAAGGCACACACAAAACAACCATGGACTCTAATAAATGTTTATTGGTCAACTGCTCCTGAACAGGAGGCCTGTCCTGGAGTAGTTGAGATACCGAGTGTCACTCCACTAGAGAGAGCTGATTGTCCCTCTCCCAGCAGGTATGAATGACAGTTCTGTTGTCAACATTTACCCTAGTGGCTACATTTTCTGTCATTCATTCATTTCCTCTTTTTCTTTTTCAAGAGAGTGAACAGTATTTCCCAGTAGCTATGGAGCCAGTCCTGGAGCTTGCTCTGTAGACCAGGCTGGTCTCGAACTCACAGGGCTCCACCTGTCTCTGACTCCGAAGTGCTGGGATGTGTGTGCCACCACCACCCGACTCATTCACTTACTTTTTAAATATAGCAAAATACGATATAAGAAGACAAAAACTAACACATCTAAGATGGATAAGAGAAACCAATAGAAGCGAGCCCAAGAGAAGGCTCAAGAATCAGGCTTACTCTTTCGCACACTCAGCTGCCCCATAAAAACACTAAACTGGGGGTCTTAATGTAAGCACAGAGGACTGGTGCAGCCCTGTGCAGCCCTGTGCAGGCTGCTTCAGTCTCTGCTAGTTCATAGGAGCATTGCTTCTGTTGATTTAGAGGACCTTGTCCTCCTGATGTCCTCCATCCCCTCCTGAATGATACAAGGTGGCTGTGACCAGAGTTTGGGCCACTGAGGATGTGAGCACTGGAGAAGGTGTCATCTGCCTTGGGTCTCACTTTAAAGCTGTTGGGTACCACATGCTATGAAAGGCGGAGCTGGACAAGCCTGGGGATATCCCCCTATGCCCTCAAACCTCTGATGGAGCCCCACAATCTCCCTCATTCCCTCACTAGATTCAAACTGATTTTTTGACTCCTATAAGATGCCTGGATATTAGTTGTCGTTATTTTATTTCTTCCCAACAGTTTTATTGGGACATATTTTGTCTGCCATATGATCCATGCTGCTAGAACATCCGAGGCAGCAGTACAGTAGAGGGATATTCACAGCTGTTGGATCGTCGCTCTGAAGGTTTACATCTCAGAAGAATTCCGGGTACCTTTCGTCGTCACTCTTCAAGTCCCCATCTGAGTTTGAGATCATCTACTACAGAGCTGCCTATTATGGAAAGTTCAGGTAAATAGAGGCACATATTTTGTGTTCACTAGTTGCTTTTCTCGGAACTGTAACAAAATACTTCACAAAAACAACAGAAAGCAAGCAAGCTTTGTTTGCCGCCGTCCTCTAAGGGTATAATCCGTCCCGGTGCAGAAGGCACAGAGGTGGGGGAGTTAGGCAGCTGGTCACACTGCAGCTGCAGTCAGGAAGCTGAGAGGGACAAACTCTGGTACTCAGTTTATTATATAGCCCGGGACCCCAGCCCATGGGACAGTGCCACCCACATTTAGTGTGGGTCTTTCCACTTCAACTAACCCAGTCTACAAACTTGCTCACAGACATACCCAGAGATTCGTCTCCAAGGCAACTCTAGATCCTCTCATACTGACAACACGAAACACAGCTTGTTTTGAATATTGACCCATGTGACATCATGCATGGGAACTGTATGTCTTTCCACAGTAAAAGGTATCCCATTATTTTGATGAACATACACTTAAAGCATCTGTTTTGTTTTATAAACGTTAGTGTCTCTCCAATGGTTTGCTAATCACATACAGAATATTAAAAGGATACTGCCAGGTTGAGGAAAAAGTAAGAAACCGTGTCAAAGTATCTCTGTGAGCAGAGTATCACAGAAATTGGAAAAATGATCTCACTAGGAATTCTCCAGCTGCTAGCTTTATAATTACCCACATCGAAAAAGACCCTGAGTGCATGAAGTAGGGCTATCTCTAAATAAGTGCTGGTCACCCACATGATAGAGCAGTGAGTCACAGGACTTGGACTCATTGGCGGGAAGAGCTATTCAAGATATGCAGTTGACTCAATTATAGGCTCTCACTTTTAGAAAAGGATCGCGCCCATCTGGAGCTATGTTCACCAAAATGTTCCCATGGAAGGGTGGAATTTCAAGTAGTATGTAAGAATTTTAATTTGGGGGAGGGAAGGTGAAGAAATTGGGGTGAGAAGTAGCCAAGTATAGAAGCTTAAGATGCGCATGAGAATGTTGTTCCCATAGATGGCCACCAGAAAGTCATCCGCATTACAGATAAAGCTTCCATGTCCTCTGTCACTGGGCAATAGGAACCTCAGAAGATTAGGTAATCCAGGCAACCCAAAACAGGAGACATCAGTTGTCAAAACACATCTGGCTGAAGAATGACAGAGAGGAAACTTACCAGGTTTTGTTTTCCCAAATCCAGGGTTTTGGGGACCCTACACCCAGACAAGCCTGCTAAGGTGGAGTCCTCTGGGCCCTAAGTAGCTGGGTCCTCCAGGACTTGTGATACTGGACTCTGTTGGGAAGGTGGCTTTTCTTTCCTCCATGCATCTTTACTTGAGTAGCCTTGAATATGTTACTTATGCTCTCCGGGCCTCAGCTTCCCCATGGAAATGTTTCCTTTGTTGGTTCCTGGAGAGGAGAAAATGAATGAACACCCAGGTCAGGTGCCAAGAATAGGGTCTTCCATATGGGAAACTGTTCATCTGCTTTGACTCCTCCCTCCCATCCTCTGTCTGATTTATTGGGGCGTTTTAAAAATGCACCCTGGAGGATACCATGTTCCTTTTCCAAAAGCACATTCTCATTTGTAGGGCTTCTGGACCGGCAGGGCTTCTGGGGCTCTCCCTCATAGGCACTTCTCTGCCTAGCTGCCTTCCCTTCAGAGAAGCTTCAGTGACCTTTCTTCCTCTCCTACTATGCTCTCTCCTCTTCTTGCTTTCTTTCCTGTCACCTAACCCATGCCTCCTCATTTTTCAGAAATGATGAGAAACTACATCTTTTAAGCCATTTTCCAGATCCCCAGTTCTCCACTGTGCACTCCAGTCCCTCCTGTGATCCAGTGAGATGCCTCCTTTCAGATCGCCCCAGAGTAAGGATGGATGCCCCTCCAGCCTGTTCAGGGTTCATGATGTTTGCCACTGAGGACCAGGCACATAGTTGACAGGTGACTGAACATGCCTTGATAATGAAGCCAGACCAGGATGTAGGGGCATACAGATAGGGACTATGTGGGCTGAAATGACTGCCCTATTACAGCTGTGCCTCCTCTCTCTCTCTCTCTCTCTCTCTCTCTCTCTCTCTCTCTCTCTCTCTC